>VMDO01031763.1:0-19720 GCA_007922755.1 Pedetes capensis
AAGGCAGGAAAAAAAATGGTTTATTCCTGCAAGGAGGCAAAAGGTGTATGTATCCATTTATTTAGGCCTTCTTTGATTTCTTTCAGGGATGTTTTGTATTTTTCAGTGTACAAGTCTTTTACTTCTGTTATAGTTTTAATTTAGAATATTTCCCAAGAGCCCATGTTGTTAAAGCCTTGTTTCCCAGCTTGGCACCACTCGGAGGTGATCAAAACTTTAAGCGGTGGGGCCAAGAAGTCTCTGGGTCATTGGGGACATGCCCCTCAAGGGGACTGGGGGACCCCAGTTTCTCCACGTCACTCTTTTGCTTTCAGGCCATGAGGTGAACAGTTTTGCTTCACTACACTCCTTCCTATGGTGCTACTTCACCTAGGGCTCAAAAGCAATGGGACCAGTCAGTCATAGACTGAA
Source organism: Pedetes capensis (assembly GCA_007922755.1). Classification (NCBI taxonomy): domain Eukaryota; kingdom Metazoa; phylum Chordata; class Mammalia; order Rodentia; family Pedetidae; genus Pedetes; species Pedetes capensis. The sequence continues at coordinate 412 of VMDO01031763.1, forward strand.
AAGCAGTGAGCTACAATAAACCTCTTCCCCTTGTAAACTGATTATCTTAGGTATTTGTTATGTTGTTATTATTGTTATTAGGTGCTCGTGGAGTCATCTCTGACTCATAGTGACCCTCATAGGGTTTTCAATGGCTGACTGTTTCAGGATTGCCTTGGGCGTGGATTAGCACAGCCTTCTCCCATTTTTGCAGTGCTGGGAATTGAACTTGGGACCTCAGAGGCTGCAGAGTGGCGTTCTACTAATTAAGCTAAATCCCAGCCCAGTATTTGTTATAGTGGGAAAACTGACTGGAACAACCTCCTTGGTTAAGTTTACTCCTAGAGATTTCATTCTTTTGGATGGTTTTGTAAATGAAATTGTATTCTTAATTTCTTTTTTTAGATTGCTCATTGCTGGTGCACAGAAACACAACTGACGTGTATGTGGATCTTATATCCTGCACCTTTGCTGAATTTGTTTACTAGCTCTAGAAGAGTTTTTGCGGATTCTTTGGGATTTTTCCATATATAAGGTTGCATCATCTGAAAATGGAGATAATTTTACTTCTTCCTTTCCAATTTATATGACTGTTACTTCTTTTTCTTACCTAGTTGGTCTGGTTAGAACTTCCAGTACAATGTTGAATAGCAGTGGTAAAAGTGAGCAGCTTTGTCTTGTTTCTGATCTTAGAGAAAAGCCTGTAGTATTCAAAGATAAAATGCTTTATTGCTAAAGGCAAGGATATATTCTAATGGAAAAGAAAAGATGGAGAAGTTCAGGTTGAAATATTGGTCATCTGATGCAAATGATCATCTAAATGTAGATAATACTCCGAGACTAAAGGCTCCAAGGAAGGCAGATGGCAAGTACTAGGGATTAGAGAGCAGACAGTTCTAGACCCAGTGTAATGTTTAGCTGAGCTAAATGTGATGAAAGGAGGAATGCTTGCTGCTTAAAATGCTTAGGTAAATTGTTGATAATCTCTACATAATGTGCAACAAATATTAACTTATGATGATAATACATGGGCTAAAGGAAACATAATGGAACTAGAAAATTTACATGCCAGTACCTGTAAGGTATGAGTACTGCTTAAAGATGTCAGAAGGCTTAGGTCCTGTCAGCAGAAAAACATCAATGATCCCACTCTCTGACATCCAGCGCACGTCAGTCCGAGATCTGACCTTCTGTTTAGCAGCAGCTGGGCCCATCTGAGTCAGTGTGTACTGGAAAAAAAGCGGATTAGAAATTTGAGAACTTTCCCTCTCACCTACAGCATCCAATTGTATATGAGTAAGTTTCTGCCTTCAGTAAAAACAACTAATGTTCACTGATTACACTGCAAAGCTTTTGGTGGCAGAGAAATGCCACACTAAGAAGACAGCTATGACTATAATCAGTGGTTTTATTTCTTCTGTAAGAAAAGACATGCAGCCACGATCCATAGCTCACCTCTACAGCAGGCTCTGTATTGATCTCCACTAGTGTTTCAGAGGCATTCAGCCAGAAAATTCCTATGGTCCTGCCTAGTTTGTGGGCCAGAAGATAAGGCACTGAACCATAAATGCCAATTTTGTCATGTATTTGATATCCATAGATGTCCAGGTTATAAAGACGGTAAGCATCTCCATCCCTGAAACACAGATAAAGAGTATCATCAATTATCATCACAAATGTACTATTAATGAATAGAATAGCACCACTATCCCCTGAAAACACTGAGGTCCCATGTATTTTTCAAGACTCAATTATCACTCCCCTAAAGGTTTCCTGACCCAACCTGGGTACCTGTGACCCTCCCCCTTTGATTCTTTTGGCATCCCTTCCTGTCACAGTTGGCACGCCTGAACCCCTATCGAGATACCTTTCCTAACTTTTCTAAGTGTCTCTTGTGAGAGGAGGACTATCACCAGCGAATCTTCCACAACAGCAGGCCTCCACAGACAGATTTTGTGAGTACTTCTGTGCAAGTAAAACAAAAGGAAAGAGCCCTCATAGGCTTCCCCAAAGCTGAGTAGGGAAAGATCAGGACTGAATTGGGGTGGGTGGGGGAAACAGATAGGTTGGTATCAGAGTAGTTTCTGCTGGATTTGTCACTATGCCTACCTATCAAATAAGTAGTACCTGGACCTGGCAATCTGGATCACCCTGTTTCTCTTTGGTTGTTTTCCTTAGTCTGACACCTCTGGCATGTATTAGTCAGTAGTGTTAGAGTGAAATGATAGCCCCAAGGGAATCACACATAATAGGACATGCCATACTTTTTCATTATCAGGCTCACTGTTTCCTTTAGAATCAAAGCCTTTTTTCTAGGTCAGTGATTTTCACAGCTATTCTATCAGAGTTCCACAAAACAGTCCTAGAAGGTGAAAGTGAAACCCAGGGATAAACATCACTCCTCTACTTCAACCACAACAGTTCTCTATTTTTACTCTCTCTGTATTTCTGGGTTCACTATTATAGTTTCTGTGATTGTCTAATTTAAAAAAACTTGGAAACCTCTGTTCTGGGTGATCATTGAAGGAAGGTTCTTAAAATTATCCAAGCAGTATCAAACCAGAGTGTCCTATAAGAATTCTTATTTTCACTTACTTAGTGTTTTTAAGTTGATGTGATTCTGCATGCTGTGGGATGCCATAGAGATGTTCAAATCCATGCAAGGAGAAATCCAAACCAACAGAGGAAGGGCCTGTAGATACCAGGAGAGTGACTTAGTTCTGCTTCCCAATAGGACAATCAAAGAAGAAGATTCAGTTAACTATGAGTATAGCAAGATGACTAGGAGTAAAGAGACCTGAGCTTATCCCGACCAATTGGCAAATGCTGTGTAGTGAATCTCTGTAAGATACTATATTGAGGTATTGCTGGGATACAAAAAGGTATGTATAAGGTGAAGCTGTAGTCACTTAGTTGTATTGCCTTAGCTGTGTGCTGAAACTCTGTCCTCATTTATAGTAAATCTCTTTGCTATCTGTAAAAATTTAGATTTTTTTCCTAATAAAAAATTTCCTAAAATATATGGCATACTTCTTTGCTTTAGGGAGCAAAAGGTACTGAGTACTTTTAATCTTTGCCTGATGAATAACTAGGCACCTTCTACCTGATATTCTGTTAACCTCATCTGTGGATGCTTACCAGGACTGTAATGTCAAGGGCAGCAGGAAGACATTTTCTAGCTGCTCAAGTTACTACTTCACCATGACTGTATGTGTATCAATTTCCTTTAACCAAACACAAAGTCTTTCATTTAACAATTATTTTAGAGATATAGGAAGAGGGTGAACAACTGGGAGATATATGTCAGTAAGATTCCCTCTTAGGTTAACGGATTTGACCTCCAGTGTTCCTTATTTGTCAGATTTTGTGGAACAGGAGTACCAAAAAGGAGGTTAAAAAAGACTATGATGCTGTAAGGAGAACCTGAGAACCACTTCCTACTTACAAATTTTGAGCACTCTATCAGCCCTGATTATTTACATTCTGTTGGGCCAGGGATTCTCAAGGTATTACAGAAGGTTTGTTATTGTACAGGGTGAGGAAGAGGACGGGGGAAAATGAGTGTTTTTCTAATCACATAAGGCCCGCATATCTGAATGAGACAAACTCTACTCCCTCCTCCCAGCACCATCACTAAGCCTAGTGAGAAATGTCACAGATGGGCATGTGACACCCATGTGGTTGATGAGGCCACCTGGAAAAGGCTGAGAACTATTGGCATGCAGTTTGGAGCTGGTGAGCCTTAGCACTTGGTTTTTCATCACTTATGTCCCATAAAAACCGAATATGGAATTTGCAGCTGTCTGATCTACTTGACAGTACAAGCAGTGTGCTGATGAAAGCCCTCCCATGAGACTGTAAGCTCCATGTGACCTATGCTTCTCTTACACTCCGCCCCAACGGCACACAATCCCTAGGTCTCTATTGCAATGCATTATTGAAGCATAGGGGATCCAAATCTGGGATGTTTGTTCACCTTACAGAGGTCACTTGTTTTGGGAACCAAAGCTCTTATTTATTAATTAATTTATTATTTTTGGTGCTGAGGATCAAACCCAGGGCCCCACAAATGCTAGGCAAGCATTCCAACACTGAGCTACAACCCCAGCCTTACGAGATTTTTACATAGATACTTAGCCATTTTGGAATGATCTGTTTCAAAATTATACTATTTGCTTTGACAATTTACCATGAACTTTGACATCCACAAATTTTTCAAATTTTTCCTCCCACAGGCCTAGATCATCTTGATTTTCCTGTTGGTACAAAAAAGGGAGCAAACTGAGCTTATACATTGTAACAGATGTGATTACTATAATAGGGTATTTAATCTGGATCAGTAAAAAGACCTAGAAAATGAGTCCATCTGTTTTTGTTGTCTGTTTGGTTTTGAGGAAAGCTCTTGTTACGTAGCCCACCTTCATCCTCTTGTCTCCACCCACCAAGTGCTAAGATGGACATGTGCCACCATGCCCAGGCATGAGTTCATCTTTTTGAAGACAAATTTATGATGTTAGTACATTTAATAAATCTGTGTCAAGAATTATCCTTATAAACCACAGCTGACATGAACATTTTAAAAATGTGGTAAAATTACATATTTACCATTAAAATTTACCATTTTAACCATTTTCAAGAATATTCAGCAGCATTAAGTACAATCGTTCTGCTGTGTGATGATGTCCATCATCACCATCCATGTCCAGAACATTTTCATCTTCCCAAATCAAATCTCTCTATTAATTAAGCTCCCCATTTCTCCCTCCCGTCACCCCTGGCAACACCATTCTATTTTATGTCTCTATGAATTTGACTACTCCAGGTACCTTACAAAGTGGAATCATTTAATATTTGTTCTTTTGTGACAATCATATTTCACTTGTTGCTGGGTGCCATTGAGTCAGTGTCTGACTCATAGTAACCCTATGTACAACAGGTGAAACAGTATTGCCATTACTTTCTGCTATTTATAGGGTCTTTAATGGTTGATTGTTTTTTCGGAGTGGGTTGCCGGGTCCTTCTCCCAAGCTTACCGCACCTGGTGTTCCCAGATGGTCTCCCACCCAAGTACTAACCAGGTCTGACCATGCTTAGCTTCCAAGATCTGACAGGATCAGACACCATAGTGGTATAGCTGCAGGCTTATTTCCTTCACAATCTCTTTAAGTTTTGTTAAGTTGTAGCACGTATCAGAATTTCCTTCCTTTTAAGGCTGGAAATTCCATTATATGTATATCCCCCATTTTGTTTATGCATGTATCCATCAATAGACTCTTGAGTTGCCTCCTCCTTTTGTTAGGTTAGGTGCCATTGAGTCCAGTTGACTCATAGTGACCCTCACAGGGTTTTCAATGGCTGATTGTTTCAGGATTGCTTTAGGAAAGGATTGCCTTCTCACATTGCTGAGGTGCTGGGGATCTAACCTGGGTCCTCAAAGAGTGTAGAGTAGCACTCTACCAACTGAGCTAAAGCCCCGCCCTCCTCCTTGGCTATTATGAATAAGCTGCTATGTTTTCACTTTTGGGTATACACCCAGAAGTGGAACTTTTGTATCATATTGTAATTCCATGTTTACTTTTTTGAGGAACTGCCATATCATTTGACACAAATATTTTCATATAAACTAAAATGATATGAAACCACTTTGCATATATAAGAATTATTTTTTTTTTAACCAGGTGCTGTGGTATACACCTGTAATCCCAGCAACTCAGGAAGTTGAGGCAGGAAGATCAAGGCCAGAGGCAACCTGCATAACTTAGTGAGACCTTGTTTCAAAATAAAAAATACAAAAGGGTCTAGGAGAATGGCTCAGTGGTAAAGTGCCTGCCTAGCATATATGAGGCTGTGGGTTCAACCCCCCCAGTACTGAAGAAAAGAAGTTTTTTTTTTTTTTTTCCTGTAAACATGTGAAGTAAAACATTGAGAACAAAATAACTTAGGTCAGTTTTGAGAGACCCTTAGCAGAGATTTGTGTTTGTGAAGATAAGCACTTCCTCTCTCTGCTTCAATTAGCTACATTCATGTGCTGGTTGACTTCTCAAAGTCAAGTCAAACAGGATGGCAGTGACTACTCAGATCCATAATCTTTGGATCTAGAGCTATAATCCTTCTCAGTTTTGCAAAAGTCTACTTTTTCTAGTGGAATGATAAAGGGTTTCAAAAATTGTGTATGTGAAATGCACATTTCTTTAAAACAAGCTCTTTGCTTATTTCTAGGTTGTTTTTTCATAATCAAAGCTTCTGTGAAGAGCCTATGCATTTTTTAAAAAAGTCACACCTGAATTGTTAATGTAGGGATTATTATCCTGGGGCATAGGGGTGGGCTTCAGAGTCTGGGAAATTTAGCAAACAATATGAAATTAAATGTTTTTTTTCTACAGAGATGGTTCAAAGCTTTCATCAAATTCTTCCAAAGGGATCTGTGACTCAAAACCCCTACTTTTTTTTTTAATGGTATTTTGGGGTTGAACCCAGGGCCTTCCTTGCACATACTTTGCAAGTGTTCTCCACTGGGCTGTACCCCAGCCCACTTTTTATTTTTTATTTTTGACTCAGGGTTTCCGTAAGTTACAAAGCCTGCCTCTGACCTCAAACTCACGATCCTCCTGCCTCAGCCTTCCGAGTTGCTGGTATTACAGGTGTGTGCCACTGTGCCTGGCTCAAAACTCCTACCTAAGCTATCTAATTAGCCATCTCCCAGAAGTTAATTTGACATACTGTCACAACACTTTGTGAAGTTATGTGCTTATCTTCTCTATTTTGAATTGGAAAAAAAATTTCTCTCATGCTCATCAATATGGATCAGTTTTCTTAAGAGGCACTTGTCCTTATTGTATTGAAAATATTTTTACATTCCAGGTGTTCATAGCTACTGTCAAGACTCATCTGAAGAAATGAGGCTATGAAGGAAGACTTCTAGATTGTGCATTCTTCACAATTCAACCGAAAAAAATCTTTTAAAAGAAATAAGACCAGGTATCCCTGCTGCTTAAAACCTTTCTTTAGTTTCCTTTGCTCTTAGCATGAGCTCAAAAAGGCTAACATGGGTTAAAAGAAGGTAAGCTCCATGATAAACGGGGAACTTAGATTTATTCAGTGATGAGTCACCAATTTCTTGAACAGTGCTTGGCATATAGGGAGTCCTCAACAAATTTGTTGAGTAGAAGAATTACTAGTCTTTCCACAGAACTGCCCCTGCCTAACTCTCTAGCAATGTTACTCATCTGCCTTCTCTTTGCTTTCCTTTTTCCAGCTATATGAAACACACACACTCTGCACACTCATACACATATACACATACTTCACTCACACACATACACACACCCACACACTCTTGCAAGCACACACACACGCTCACCCCCTCACATACATGCACATTCTCACATACACACACACACACTCACACGCCCCCAGAGCATAACACCTGGCAAGAAGCAGGCATTCAAAATGTACCTGCTTTTGTTACTGAATACATGGATAGACAAGTGAATGAATGAGACAATCAGTAAGATGATAAGGTCAGCAAAAGAAACAGGTGATCCCATTTATATGCAGGAGAGCATTTAACAAGCACCCTTCTGCAGGAGGGAGGAGCAGGACTCATTTCAGGCCATATTTTTGTTGCGATGGTGAGAAGGTGACAAAGGTAAATTGCTCAATCCAGATTACCTGAGAGGCCGTGGTGGTTTCACCCGTGTTTTCTTTGGGAGCTCTGTTGGATATAAATAAAGTTGTTTCACTCAACTGAAAGACCCACTGGATTTTTGTTGAATGATAAAGATTTTTATTTCCAACTCTTAAGGCTTCATAAATTATATCCTTTAATTTATTAAATATATCATTATAAAAATTTTTAAGAGTTTATAAAATTGAACATTAATGAACATTAAACTGATAGCCAGGTTTCTTACAAAATGAAGATATATCTGAATTTCTTGTTATCCTTTAAAAAAACTTTTGTCAATTTTTTATTATAAGTGGAACACATGATCTGGGGTGAAGGCGCATACCTGTAATCCCAGCACTCAGGAGATTCATGCAGAAAGAGCATGAGTTTGAGGCCAGCCTGGGCCTCAAATAAGACCATGTGTCAAAAAACAAATAAACAAATAAACATAACACATACTCATAATACATCAATAATACATAAATAAACAAGGTAGAACATAGCTTTCCTTACTTAATGTTACCCTAGTATACAGCAACATAATGTAGTCTCCCAGAATGATCGTGACAATTTATTCTCCCATCCACAGTTGCCTTTGAGTGCTTATCTTTTTTTTTTTTTTTCCCCAGTAGTTGGAGGTTGAATCCAGGGCCTCACACATACTTTTGCAAGTAGGTCCCCAGCCACATTTTTATTTTTTACCTTGAGACAAGGTCTCGCTAGGTTATACAGGTTGCTTCTGGCCTCAAACTTGAGATACTCCTGCCTCTTCCTCCCAAGTCACTGGGATTATAGGTATGTGCCATCATGCCTGGCTCAATCCATATTCTTAAACACACTGAATTTTATCTATCTTTTGAGTCCTTGACATTCTAAATTTTTAGAAAAGATAATGCATTTCTATGATCACTAATGATATAGATTACCTTTTAATACACTTAATGGTACATCTATTTCTTCCTTTGTGAATTGTTAATTCACCCTCATTATACATTAATTTTTTCCTCAGTGTAAAACAATGTGAAGATAAAAAAATATACACTTTAAAGAGTTTAAAGAATAATTATAAGTGAACACCAAGAGCTTAAGCAGCTGAAATAATCTCTTCATTTGAAGGATCTATGTACCTCTCTTTAAATGTACCCACCTTCTCCCTGACCCTTCAGAGATAACCACTATATAAAATTTGTGTGAACCATTCCCTTGGTGTTTTAAAATAGTATTTCTGCATATATAAGAATCCCCAAACAAGGCAAGGTGGAGCCCCCTGCAAGGGAGCGTGACTGAAGAGAGGTGTGGTGGGCCCTCCCTCATGGCGTATGGCTGGTGAGAGGCAAGGTAGACCCCTCTGGGAAGGTCCACAGCTGACTAAAGGTACTGCAGGAAAAAAAAGGTCTGCAGGACTCTCCTGGAAGGAGGCTGGGCAACATGGTCCCACTGTAGGGTCATGGCCCTGGGGACTTTGGTTTTTCTTGTGAGGAGAGACAGTCACCACTTTGGCCTCTAGAGCCACTGGAACTGTGAGCAAGAGGTAGAGAAACTGAAAGGTGGTGAGTTTGGGGGATGGAGAAGAGTGGCTGGTGCTGCTGGACCCACAAGTCCAGAATAAGGCATGTTTGGTCCCAGGAGTGCTTGTGGTATGGAGAAGTAGTGCCATGAGTCTGGAGAGTCTAGGACACACGGTTTAGGCTGTGGTGCAACTGGGGGCTGGGAATGTAGAGGATGGGGAGAAACTGAGGGGTCAGTACTAAATGCAGAGGCTGCGATGGGAGCTAGGCACTGGACACTGAGGCTAAAAACTACGGGGGTGGAGAGAGAGGCACCAGTGATCTATCATCACACAAACTCATGGGAACATCAGAAGAGAACCTCTTTACACATGGAGGATGCGAGATCTAGCACCCAGACCAAGCAACAGGAAAGCCTCAGCAGAAAAAGACACAAAACACGAAAAGTCAAGCCGGATGGGAAGATCCTATAGACTAAAGCACCTCAATAGATAATTTCAGGGCAACCAGATTCTTGGAGATGGCTGATGAAGAATTTAGAATCCTGCTTATAAATATGCTGAAAGACCTCAAAGGCACCACCATGAGAGCAACTGATTCACTGGACAAAAATGTATTTAACTTAAAAAAAAAAAAGTTCTCCTGAGAAATTGAGATCCTGAAGAAGAATCAAGGCAAAATTAATCAACTCAGTATTATGGTAGAAACTTCAGTATCCACACTAGATAAAGTTGAAAATAGGATAGGTGAAGAGGACCTTATTTACTCAGATGCCAAGATAGAAAGAAAGATGAAGCAGTATAAGCAAGATTCTCAAGAAGCATTTGATAAAATGAAACTTATGAATACAGGGGGTTCACAAAGGAGCTGAAAATGACATGGGAGGATTAGGACATTATTCAAAGAGATATTAGATGAAAATTTCCCAAACCTAAGGCAAGAGCTGGAAACCTATACAACTGAAACATTCAGAACCCCAAACAGAGTAGAACAGAACAGACCCCCCCCATGACATATTATAATTGGAATGCGAAATCTAGAGAGCAAAGAAGCTATTCTAAAAACTATAAGAGAGAGATGCCCACTTACTTACAAAGGCAAACCCATCAGAGTAACAGCTGACTTCTCAACAGCCAAATTAAAGGTGAGGAAAGCTTGGTCAGACATCATCAAACTCCTGAAGAAGAATAACTGCCAATAAAAATTACATTACCCAGTGAAGATATCTTTAAAAATAGGTGGTGTCTTCAAAATATTCCATGATATTGACTCGTTTAAATGATTCGCAGCCACCAAGCCAGCACTGCAGAGGATCTTCAATAAAACTCTCCATACGGGAGAGGTAAGACAACTCCAAATGCAAGATCAGGGAAATGAATAATAAACATGAGGGGAACTTAAGAAAAAATAGGCAAAATATGAATAAAAAACAGAAATAAGTACCAAATTGATGCAGAATAATAAGCACCTCAATAGGCTGGTGCTGGGAAAATTGGTTATCCATTTGCAGAAAATTGAAAATAGACCTGTATATATCAATTTACACAGGAGTTAATTTGAAATGGATATGTGACCTCAACATAAAATCAGAAACCTGAGCCAGGTGCAGTGGCACACGCCTGTAATCCCAGAGGCTCAGGAGGCGGAGGCAGAAGAATCGCAAGTTCAAGACCAGAGGAAGTCTGTATAATTTAGTGAGACCCTATCTCAAAAAGTAAAAAACATGGGCTGGGGTGGGGTGGGCAGCTCAGTGGTCCAGCACTTGCAAAGCATGCAAGCACGAGGCCCTGGGTTCAATCCCCAATACCGCAAAAAGTAAATAAATAAATAAAATAAAATCAGAAACCTTAAAAATTACTAGAAGAGAAGACAGGAAACATGTTCCAACACAGAAGCATAGGAAAGTATTTTCTTAACAAGATTCCAGTTGCTCAGGAAATGGCACCAAGAATTAACAAATGGGATTACATGAAATTAAAAAGCTTCTGTCCACCAAAGGAAACAGTCAACAGAGTTAAGGGAGAGCCAACAGAATGGGAGAGAATCTTTGCATTCTACACATCAGATAGAGGACTAATTTCAAGAATTTACAAAGAACTTAAGAAAGCAAATCCCAAGACAACAAATAACCCAATACATAAGTAGACAAAGGAAATGAACAAACAGTTCTCAAAGGAACAAGTTTAAAGGGCTAAGAAACACATGAGAAAATGTTCAATATCACTAGTCATTAGGGAAATGCAAATCAAAACAATACAGAGATTCCATCTCACTTCAGTAAGAATGGCCAAGATCAACAAAACAAACAATAACAAATGCTGATGAGGATGCAGAGAATGCACTGGTGATGGGATTGTAAAGTAGTTCACCCACTTTGGAAATCAATATGGAGATACCTTAGAAAACTAAGAATAGAACTACCATATGACCCAGCTATAACACTCCTAGGAATATACTCAAAGGATGATAAGTCATCATACCACAGGGACATCTTCATTTCTATATTTAATGTAGGACTCTTCACAGTCACAAGGGTATAGAATCAACCAAGATGTCCATCAACAGAAGAGTGGATAAAAAAGTTGTAGTATATATACATAATGGAATTTTACTCAGAAATGAAAAAGAATGAAATAATGTAATTTGCAGCTAAATGGATAGAACTGGAGAATATCATCAGAAGCGAATGAACTCAGGGCCAATAAGAGAAATACCATATGTTCTCACTCATATCTGGAAGCTAAAGCTAACTCAAAGAAAAAAAATCCCTATAAATATATAGATATACAAAAAAGAACAATCAGGCTTTTCTAAGAAGGGAAAATATTAGTAGATTAGAAAGAAGGGAGAAGGGGTCTAGTGGCAGGGAGCAAAGATTGTGGAAGAGGGGTTGAGGAGGGGAAATAATATAGAGGGCTTTAAAGGGGGAGAGGACAATCTCAAGTTACATGATGCAACTACATGAACACATGAGATAAAACAAGGGAATACAACTCATAGTTGCATATGATTTTTACCACATACTAATCAAAGAGTTTCATAAATTATGTAAGTTGACATAAGTATAACCAAAAATGATGTAATAGGTGCACAATAGAAATAGCACAAGCCTTACTACTCTGTATCCAAGAATCCCAAAACAATATATTATTTGGATATGCCTTTTCTAGAATGTACTATGTCTAGTTCTTGTTAGGTGCCATAGAGTCAGGTCTGACTCATAGCGACCCTCATAGGGTTTTCAGTGGCTGATTGCTTTGGGAGTGGATTGCCATGTCCTTCTCCCATAGAATGTTCTATGTTGGTATTATATCTTATGTAGCATTTTTGGATTAGCTTCTGTCACTTAGTAACATGCATTTAAATTTTCTCCATGATTTTTTTCCATGGCTTGATAGCTCACTTCTTTTTAGTGCTGAATAGTATTCCATTATCTGGATAACAGTTTATTTGTCCAATCATCCACTAATAGGGGCATTATTTGTTTGCTTCCATGTTTTAGCAACTATGAATAAAGCTGATATACACTTCCATGTGTAAGTTTTTGTGTAGCTATTAAGTATTTAGTTCATTTGGATAAATATGAAGGAGTTTGATTGCTGGATTATATGGTAAGAGTATGTTTATTTTGGAAAGGAACTGCCAAACTGTCTTCCAAAACTGGTTGTTATGGTTCGAATCTAAAATATCCCCAAAGGTCATATGTTTAAAAGTTTGGTTCCCAGCTGGTGGTGCTGTTTGTGAGGCTATGGAACTTTGGGAGGTGGGATAGCTTTGCAAAAGTAGGTCCCTGGGGGAAGGCCTTTGGAGGTTTTACCTGGATCTGCTGTTCCAGCTCTGGGTCTGCCCAGATGTGAGGTCATCCGCTGCCTGCCTTGATGTCTTCCCTGCTGCCATGGCTTCCTGCCTCTATGGACTAGGATTCTCTGTGAGCCCCTAATAAATCTTTCCTCCCTTAAGTTTGTTTTGGTTAGTTTCTCTGCCACAGTGATGAATGAGGTGACGAATACAGTGGTTATCCCATTTTGCATTTCCACCAGCAATGAATGACTTTCTGTTACTCTACATCCTCTCCAACATCTGGTGTTTTTGAGGTTTTAGAGTTTGATCATTCTTATTAGAAGGAGTTAGAAGGTATGTGGTAGAATCAGAAGGTATGTGGTAGAATCTCCTTGTTTCAATTTGCAATTCCCTAATGACACATGATATTGATGCTCACTTGCTAGCTGTGTATCTTCTTAGTGAGGTTAGGTTTTTTCTTTCCCACTTCTTGATCGGGTTTTTGTTTTCTTATTGTCGAGTTTGAAGAGTTCTTTGCATATTTTGGATAACAGTCCTTTATCAGGAGTGTTTTCTGGCAAATATTTTCTCCTAGGCTGTGGCCTGTCCCCTCCCCTGCAATACTGAGGCCCTTGCACATGCTAGGCAAGTCTTTTCTCATTTTTTCTCATTTTTGTGATGTCTTTCACAGAGAAGTTTTTAATTTTAACGAAGTTGAACTTGTCAATTATTTCTTTCACGGATCATGTCTTTGATGTTATTGCTAAATAGTCATCCTATCCATGGTTATCTTGGTGTTCTGTTGTCTTTTAAGAAGTTTTATTATTTTGTGTTTTACATTTAGGTCTCTCATCATTTTGAGGTCATTTTTGTGAAGAGTGTAAGACCTGTGTCTAGATTTATTTTGTTGCATGTGGATATCTAGGTGTTCTGGTATCATTTGTTGAAAAGGCTATCTCTTCCATTGTACTGCCTTTGCTCCTTTCTCAAAGATTTGTTGACTATATTTAAATAAGTCTATTTCTGTGCCCTCCATTCTGTTCCACTGATTCATTTGTCTATTCCTTCACTAATAACACACTATCTTGATTATTGTAGCTTTATAGTAAATATTAAAGTTGCTTAGTGTCAGTTATCCAACTTTGTTGTTTTCCTTCAATTCTGAGTTGGCAATTCTGGGTCTTTATAACTTTAGAATTAGTTTGTTGATATCCAGAAGATAACCTGCTGGGATTTTGATTGAGACTGCATTGGATCTACAGATCAAGTTGGGGTGAACTGACATCTTAACAATACTGAGTAATTCTATCCATGAACATGGAATATCTCTCCATTTTCATGGCTCTTCTTTGAAATCTTTCATCAGAGTTTTGTAGTTTTCCTTATATAGATCTTGTACCTATTTTCTTAAGACTTATACCAAATATTCCATTTTTGGAAAAGAAATGAAACATAGTGACTGTAACATTGGGCTCAAACATAAAAAGATTCTGTGTATGGCACAGTGTTGGGTAGCATTTCATTCTGTTGTACATAGGGTCACAATGAGTCGGGCCCGCCTTCATGGCACCCCAAAACAATATAAATGGTAAATGTATTTTAATTTCAAATTCCATTTATTTATTGCTGAGAGTAATAACTTTTTTTTGTGTGTGTAGTACTGTGGGTTGAACCCAAGGCCTCACGCTTGCATGCTTTGCAAGTGCTGGACCACTGAGCTGCACCCCCAGCCCATTTTATTTTACTTTTTGAGACAGGGAGTAATAACTGTTCGATTTCGGTTGTTGTGAATTTGTTGTGTTTTAGGTACCAGAATGTGGTATATCTTGATGAATGTTCCATGTGAGCTTGAGAAGAATGTATAATCTGCTGTTGTTGAGGAAGTCTACATATGTCAGTTATACCCAGTACTTTGGTGGTAGTGTTGAGTTCAATTATGTCCTTAATGACTTTTCTGCCTGCTGATTTTGTCCATTTCTGATTGATGTCACTCATTTCACTTATATATAAGTATACATAGTTTATGTTGAAAGGGAGGCATCATGTACTGGGTAAAAGAAACTGTTGTAAACCAGCTTTCAATAATGTAGGGATAAGATGTGGGTGGAGGGAAATTGTTTTTTTTTTTCCAGTACTACCGGGCTGAACTCAGGGCCTCACATATATGCTGCAAACGCTATCCCACTGAGGTGCACCCCAGGCCCTTGTTTATTTTATTTTTTTATCTCAAGACAGGATCTAGTTAGGGTATGTGGGCTACCTCTGACCTCGAACATGTGATCCTCCTTGTGCCTCAACCTCCCAAGTCACTGAAATTATAGGCTCTATAGACCTATGGCGAGGTCTCAATCCTAAAGTGAGCCTGTGCTTCTCAGGTGGTGTTTTTTTTTTTTTTCTTCTTCTTATTTAGGTGGGACAAAATGGCTAGATGAGGCTACAGTTGGATATTTCCTTCCCTCACCTGAAAGCTAGAGAGAGCTAGAGTTGGCAATTTCCTCTCCCCTGGGTTGGTTAGGTTCTTTTTTTTTTTTTTTTTTTTTTTTTTTGTGGTACTGGGGGTTGATCCCGGGGCCTCACGCCTGCGTGTTTTGCAAGTGCTGGACCACTGCGCTGCACCCCCAGCCCTTTTATTTTTTTTCCTTACTTCCTGAGACAGGGTCTCGCTAAATTACATAGACTTCCTCTGGTCTCAAACTTGCAATCCTCCTGGCTCTGCCTCCCAAACCGCTGGGATTACAGACATGCGCCACCACGCCCAGCTGACAAAACCCCAGTAGGCTGGGCTCTGGTAACAGTTTCTCCAGAGGGTAGCCTTTGTTAGGAAAAACAGAATGCTCTGGTGTATTTCAAACTGGTTCCTTTTTGCCTCCTCCTGTAGGAAGCATAGTGGGGTTTTCTCTAATTTTCACTGTGAGAAGCTGGTAGAGCTCCTAGTGGTAAAATCTACAAAAGTATGCAAATTCCCCTATGACTGGGCCCCCTAGAGTTTTTTAACTCATAGTTAACTCTCATACTGAGACTCTAGCAATTTGTTATTTAAGTTTAGGTTTTCCTACTTTGGCACTGGTTTCTACAGAGATCTCTTTTCCTGGGTTTTTGCTCTGGTAAGTTGTAATTCTCTGAATCTGCCTGTGTGTCTCTAGAATTTTAAGGGCAGCATTTAGGCCAGTGGGCCTGTGACTTTACTTCTATGATCTCACTTCTCTTGACAGTCCAAGAAGAGCTGATGATTTTTCAGTTCTTTAGTTTTTTTCTTGCTGTTAAGACAAAGTGGTAACGTCCAAGCTCCTTACACACCAGATGGGAAACAGGAAGACTTTGACTTTTACTCTTGTTCAGGTTGTGTGTATTTGTGGAGGGTATAGGTGGGGCTGTAATAAAGGTGAGACTATAATAAAGTTTAAAAATTTTAACTCATCAAATCCATCAATCTCTTCCTTATGGCTCTTTAGTTTGTGTCACGATAATATAATCATAAAAATATTGTACTGTATTTTCTTCCACTTTTATTGTTGTTGTTGTTGTTGTTAGGTGCTGTCAAGTTGGGTCCAACTCATAGTGACCCTATGCACAACAGAACAAAACACTCCCTGACACTGTGCCATGCCCAGCACTATGTCAGTTCTTCTCTGCTATTCATAGGATTTTCAATGGCTGATTGTTTTGGGAGTGGGCTACCAGGTCCTGTTTTTGCAATGTTGGGGATCAAACCCAGCTCCTCAAATAGCACAGAGCAAGTGCTCTACCAATTGAGCCAAACCCAGCTACTTTTTGTTTGGTTACGCTTAATTTTTATTCAACTGGAACTTATTTTTTTGTTAATGTTGTGAGGGTTGGATCTAACTTAAAATTTCTCCAGTTGGATAACCTGATTTTCCTAATAAAAATATAAATATAAATGTACATGGTAGAAATAGAAAGTAGTACAACTTCTATGGAAGGCAATTTAGCAACATCTACCATACTATACTTTTATGACTCTATCCTATGGATATACTTGCATGCATATAAAATGATAAATATACAAGATTATTTATAATGTAAGTAGATGTAAAAATAAAGTAGAAAAATCGAGTCCATAAATAGGGAATTTCCACAATGAATAATGGTGCAACCATAAATAGAAACTATGTAGATGCTTTAAAGAAATTAGGAACTATTACATTGTTAAAGGAAGAAAGTACGGTGTAGAATAAAGTGTAAAGGTGGTGCCATTTGTGTCAGGAAAGCAAAAGACAGGAACTATATGTAATATATAGGCATAAACTGTCTCCAAAAAATATGCAAAAAAAGTGGAAATACTACTTTTAAGGATGGGAATTGGGTAGCTACATGACAAATGGTAAAGAAGATGTGTCACTATACATCTTTATATTGCATACCAAATGAAAAAAATAAAAATAAAGGATACCAACTTGGATATTGCCTCTAAAGAAAACCAAACAAAATAGACTTTCCTTTTAAAGGAAAAAAGATTTTAAATGCGAAGAATCTGGGAATTTGGCACACAGGCACATGTTTTGCTATCATTAGTGTTTTTTCAGTTAAAAAAGAAGTACTTGAAGAATATAAGCTATTGACAGAGTAGGTGATGGGATTTAGGTATTTTAAATTTTCTTCTTTTCATTATTTTCTAATTTGCCTAGAAGCACATATTAGTTCTATGATTGTTGCTGTTGTTGTTAGGTGCCGTTGAGTCGGTATCCGACTCATAGTGACCCTCATAGGGTTTTCAATGGCTGACTGTTTCGGGATTGCCTTGGGAGTGGATTGCCAGGTCCTTCTCTCATTTTTGAGGTGCTGGGAATTGAACTCAGGACCTCAGAGACTGCAGTGCAGCGCTCTACCAACTGAGTTAAATCCCAGCCCCAGTTCTATGATAAGAAAATAAAATACTTTTAATGCTAACATTTAAAAATAGATATAAGTTGAAACCCGGAAAAAAATCACTATGTCAGAATAAATAATGTGAAGTGCTTTCTTCAGACCATATAATACAGTCACTATTATAATAAAAATAGAAAGAACTACAGAATGGAATATTTTAAAACAAAAATTGGTAAAAATGGAAGAAAAACCTCTTCCTTATCAGCTCATCCCAATCACATGACCTGCACACAAACAGCCTGGATCAAACGGATGGCCCCAGAAATTCCTAGACAACTATTCAAGCCTAAAGTTTCTATTTTTTTCTTTTCTTTTGTTTTTGGTTGGTTGGTTGGTTGTTTCCAGTGCTGAGGATGAACCCATGGCCTTGCATATGCTAAGTGAGTGCTTTACCACTGAGCTACATCCCCACCCCTGGTTCATGTTATCTTAAGGGAGTAAAGTTACACTCTGAAGACATGTTAGCTTATATTGATATTTACCAAGTTAGCGAAGAGCTTTTTCAGAAGAGTATGTTGGGTAGAGTACCATGAGTCACACTGAGGATATGGTAAAAATGCAACATTCTTGAGCTAGGCGTGGTGGCGCACGCCTGTAATCCCAGCGATTTGGGAGGAGGAGGCAGGAGGATCGCAAGTTCAAGACCAGGGCCAATCTGCGTAATTTAGTGAGACCCTGTCTCAAAAAGTAAAAAAAAATAGGCTGGGGGTGCAGCTCAGAGGTCCAGCACTTGCAGAGCATGCAAGCACAAGGCCCTGGGTTCAACCCCCAGTACTGCAAAAAAAAAAAAAAAAAAAAAAAGAACGCAACATTCTTGAAAGTTTGGGAATCATTTTTGTCACACTGCCTATATTCACTTGCACAGGTGAAAAGCTAAAATTTCTCATAATAATACTACAAAAAAATAATAAAGCCAATTGATTTCTTTCTTTTCTTTTTCTTTTTCTCTCTCTCTCTTTCTTTCTTTCTTTTTTTAGTTTTGGTTATTTTGAACAAGGTCTTGCTGTGTAGCCCAGACTGGCCTGGAATTTGCTATGTAGACCAGGCTGGCCTTGAACTCGTGGCAATCCTCCTGCCTCTGCCTCCTCAGTGTTGGGATTACAGGTGTGTGCCATCACGCTTAAATTCCCCCCACCCCCACTGGTCTTTTTGAAACATTGTCTCACCGTGTAGCCCAGGCTGGCCTGGAACTCACTATGTGGTCCAGGCTGGCCTCAAATTCTTTTTTTTTTTTATTAGAAATTTTTAATGTACATCATAATGTGATTCATTTTGACATGCTTTTCATTGTGACAATTTTCATATATGCAATTTGATAAGCATTATTCATATAGGTTACCCCTTACCCTCCTCTATGTTCCCCCCCCTTCCTATCTAAGTTTCCCATCCAAGTCTTCTCTATCTTTTACTATATAGTATTTTTCTATATGTCCTTGGGTTCCATTTCTGTTTAAGATAGAAACTTTTCCTGTAGTGGTCTTTGTTT
>VMDO01031764.1:0-19250 GCA_007922755.1 Pedetes capensis
GCTTTTCAGAAGCCAGTAAATTCACTTTGGCCTCCGTGTCCCTGCAGAGAGGCTACTTGTTTCCCTGGGGAAGGGGTTTGTAGCCCCCTGTGCTTCCCTGGATCACGTGGGTCTAGGGTCCATTGTCCACTTTAAGAATTCCAAACTGCTTTTCTCTATTTTCTTCTTTTTCTTTCTTTCTTTCTTTTTTTTTTTTTTTCAATACTGGGGGTCAAACCCAGGGCCTTGCACTTGCATGCTCTGCAAGTGTTGGACCACTGAGGTGCATACTCAGCCCATCTTTTTACTTTTTGAGACAGGGTCTTGCTAAGTTACGCAGAATGCCTGGGGTGGTCTCGAACTTGTGATCCTCCTGCCTCGGCCTCCCGAGTCACTGGGATGACAGGCATGGGCCACCGTGCCCTGCTCTTTTCTCTATTTTCTTAGAGGTTAGAAAACTTTGGGAGTATCAGCCATGCTGGATAATTAATAACAGACACATTTATTAAACCTGGATGCCAATTTGTTCATTTGCCCCAGGGTACAGACCTTGCAGGCAGGAGGGTACTGGTATCCTAGGCAACTTCTCCCAGAACAGCAGAGCACAGACTGAGGGCAAAGGGAGGGTGAGGGTCTATGGACCGCTCTAGTCTGATGGCGTCTTCTGCAGCTCTGAGAATGACGCTCTGGTGACTAGCAGACCATATTGTACTCTTACGGGGGCTTTACCGTAAACAACATTCCTTGCTTTTCCTTTTCTCTAGGTTCCCAGCAGGCTCTCGTGAGAACAAATTGCCTCGCGCTTGCTGCAATGTAATTAAATAACAGCTTTTATACTAAATCATCAACCCGTGTTGCTGCCGACACTTGCATATCAATAGCTAGTCATTTGGGGTAATTAATTTGATCTGTGCGCATCTCACCCATTATTGATTAGTTACTAGATTTAATTCTGGAAGTAACTGGTATATTGCGTTGCTGCTCCGTGTGGGGTTCAGTCAAGCAGCCTTAGGACCACCCATAGGCCTGTTGGAGATGCGCAATCCGTGTGTCTCCCTCCAGCCACTATACCAGGATCTCTAGGGATGGAGCCCGGGAAGTAACTTTAACAATGCATTAGCGTGATGGTGGGAACCCCAGCTGTAACGCTGATGCACTTGGGCTCTTGAATTAGTTATCTTGCCTATCCCACTGCAGGCTGGATGCCCCTGGGAAAATCACTTAACCTCTCTCAAACTCAGGTTCCTCATCTATAAAACGAGACTGATACTAGCTCTTGCCTCACTGGATTGTTGTGAGGACTAAGTGGGTGAATATGTGTGCAGGGTGTTCAGAACAGCGACATGGCAAATAGTAGGTCCCCTCTAAGTGCTTGCTGACGTTATTGCTGCCATTCAAGGGCTGACAGGGTGAGATCAGAGAAGCTCTTGTTTTAACTGCTTTGATGCACCAGGCACACAGCATTTGAGAGGTGGGGTGGCAGGGAGGAGCCAGGGACTTGGCACGGGGAAGACTAGGCTGGCATCTCAGCCTCTGACCAGTTGCAAGACCTTGAGAGATTTCATTCTTCCTGACTCATTCACCAAGGCGGATGTATTAGCTTTTTAAAATTTGCAGTAAAATACATAATAGCTTAAAATTTACCATTTTGTTTGTTTGTTTACTTATTTTCAGTGCTTGGGGGTTGAACCCAGGGTCTTGCCCATGGTTTGTTAAGTGTTCTACCACTGGGCTGCATCCCCAGCCCATTTTTAAGTTTTTTATGTTGAGACAAGGTCTCACTAAGTTACAGAGGCTGCCTCTGGCCTCGAACCTGTGATCCTCCTGCCTCCACCACCCGAGTTGCTGGAATTAAAGGCATGTGCCACGGTGCCCGGCCATTTTAACCATTTTTACAGTACAGTTTGGTAGTTAAGTACATTCACAACATTGTATACCAAGTCTCTAGTCCTCTCTTCATCCCGTAGGACGGAAACTCTGCACCCATTCAATTGTAACTCCTCATTACTCGTCCTCCAGCACCTGGGCACCACTAATCTACCTTCTGTTTCTAAGGATTCTGATATTTCTTGCACTTCAAATTAGGGAAATCAGACAGTGTTTGTTTATCTGTGTCTGGCTTATTCCACTTAGAATGATGTCCTCCAGGTTCATACATAGTGAACATATTGTCGGGGTGGTCTTCCTTGTTGAGGCTGAATAGTATTCCATTTCGTGCATATGCCATGACTGTCACTTTTAAGAACACTTGGTCTTCAATTGCCTACCTCAGCATCATCCTGGTCTCCCGCTCTGCTGGGGCTCCGTGAGGAGGAGGCACGCAGCCCCGTGAGCGAATCAGTCAGCACAAATGGGCCATTCAAGGGAGGCAGCGGGCCGTGGGACATCAGGAACATTTGCTCAGAGCAGATCTGAGCTTATTGCTTTGATTTTAGTCCTGAATAGAGTGGAACTTCAAAGTGCGCGGATCTCATTCAAGACAACAGAGCTCTGAAGGACCATGGTTAGTGTGGTTGGTTCTCTAAAATTACACAGTTAATCCATGGTAATTGAAACAAAACAAGAATCACTAGGTTGCCAAAGGAAAAAAAAGTCACCTGTACATTTAAGCCCAGAGAAGACAGCTATTAATTTATAAATATATGTTTCTGGAGGTTTTCCTGCATTGTTGTTGTTGTGGTTAGGTGCCATCGAGTCGGTATCCGACTCATAGTGACCCTCATAGGGTTTTCAATGGCTGACTGTTTCGGGATTGCCTTAGGAGTGGATTTCCAGGTCCTTCTCCCATTTTTGCGGTGCTGGGAATTGAACTTGGGGCCTCGAGGACTGCACGCAGTGCTCTACTAACTGAGCTAAATCCCAGCCATTTTCTGCATATATGTATCCAAGTAAATGATAGAGAAGACTTAGATGGGGAGGGTGGGGGGGAGCATACAAGAGGGTACGGGGGCACCTATATGAATAATATACATCAAAATGTGTATATATGTCCAAATATTCCTGTATTTTTCTATTTGTTAAGAACATTTTTTAAAAGAGAAGTGTTAGCTCTAGATCTATTGTATATTTAAAAATATATTTCTCCCACAAATTGCCTATTTATAACTTTTGATCATTTTTCTTTTGATGTGCTCAGTGGTATTTTTTTTTTCAGTTTTGAGGTTCCTCTCTAAATTAAACATATTAACTCCATCTCTTATATATACTGATTTATTTCTGGTTGTCACTCATCTTTTAATATTATTTAGGGTTTTTATTCCACAGCAATTTAAATTTTACGGGGTTATAGTTGTCAGTTTTTTTTTTCCTTTCAGTACTAAGCCCTTCCTCAGTTATATCTCATGGATATGTATGAGGTGTGTGGTAAAGCTTGTAGCTCAATGAGTTCTGACAAACACACGTCTTCTGCAAACATAGCTGCAGGCCAGATGTCAACTATTTCTCTTTCCTGAAAAAGAGCCTGACTTCCTGTTCCTGCCCATTCTCTCTGCATGTCCTGCGCAATCCATGGCCCCCGACTGCCCTGCCCTGGCTTCCATCACTGGAGATTAACTTTGTCTCTTCTGAAGCTTCGCATGAATGAGGTCACCTATACTCCCTCTTCCCCCTCAACATAATGTTTTGGGTTTCACTCTGGATGTGGCATGCTTGGGGCTGTAATGAACAAACCCAGTGTGAGTATTCTTGTACCTGTCTTTTTGTGGACACATTTCTATTTCTTGTTTTTGAAGAGCTAGTATGGAATCGCAGGGTCACAGACAAGATGGATGTGTAACTTGATAATAAATTGACAAGCTGATTTCCAGGGTAGAGTTATTGTTTTCTCTCCCACCAACAAGGAATGGAAGTTCTCTTGTTGCCCAGGGTTTCCACCAGCAATCATTTCATCTTTTAGTTAATTTTTGTATATACTCCAAGGCAATAGAATCTGACTTGATCACTTGCTAGGAGGTTAGTCACTCGTCTCAGTAGTCCATAATTTTGCCATTGCTTCAAATACCAAAATAATTTTCTATATGGTTTTCTTTTCTCAGCCATCCCTTTCTTCCCCTGGTTATCCTGGGTCTGGTGTCACTCAATTTCATTCATTCTTGCTTTTTAATACACTTTAGTACCTGATAGCAAAAGTCAATCCCCTTTATTCCTTTTTGTCTCAAAAGACTTCTAGCTGTTCTCATGCACTTAATATTGCATGAATTTCATTATTCTTTCCCCAAAACTTGATTTTCATAAATCAGGGAGTGATAGAGGAATGTTGTTGTTAGGTGCCATTGATTCTAGTCTAACTCATAATGACCCAATGTACAACAGAATGAAACACTATCCAATACTGCCATGCCTGGCACTATGTCTGACAGTGCTTTCTCTATAAATTCATAGGGTTTTCTATGACTGATTATTTCAGAAGTGAACTGCCAGGTCCTTCTCCCAATTCTACAGCACCTGGTGTTCCCTGGCTGTCTCCCATACAAATACTAAGCAGGCTTGACCCTGATTATCTTCCAAGATCAGACAACATTAGATGCCAGGGTGGTATGGCTATAGATGTGATAGAGGAATTTGTTGTTGTTGTTGTTAGGTGCCATCGAATCTGGTCTGACTTATAGGGACCCTGTGCACAACAGAACAAAACACTACCCAACCCTGTGCCATGTTTGGCAGTATGTCAGTGTTTCTCTGGTATTCATAGAGTTTTTAATGGTTGATTATTTCAGGATAGCTTTAAGAGTGGATTGCCATGTCCTTCTCCCATTTTTGCAGTGCTGGGGATCAAACCCAGGGCCTCAGAGAGCACAGAGCAGCACTCTACCAACTGAGCTAAACCCAAGCCCAATAAAGCAATAGAAAATAAAAATTAAAATATTATTCCTGCCTTTAGAAATTTATTTCCTAAGAGATACTATCCCCAAAACTTATTTTTAAAATTTCATTTTTCTTTTCAATTGACACATAATAATTACATGTATTTATGAAGTATGGTGTGATAATTCAATAGGTGTATACCACATATATTAGCAAGTCAGGAGAATTGCCATTTATATCTCATCATTTCTTTGTGCTTAGAACCTTCAGACTCTTTTATTCTAGTTTATCATAAAATATATGATAGGTTATTGCGAACCTCAGCCACCCCATGGTGCTGCAGAACACTAGAACTTATTGCCTCTATCTGTGATTTGGTACTGGTTAGCCAACCTCACCCCACCCCTCCCTTCACTTCTTCTAATCATCAATAGTCTACTCTTCTCTGAGCGATCATCTCACTCCAGTCAGGATGGCTATTATCAAAAAAGCAAAATAATACATTCTGGTGTTAGGGTTTGCGTCTGAAATGTCCCCCAAAGGTCACATGTTTGAATGCTTGGTTGCCTGGTGATGACACTGTTTGTGGAGACTACGGGTCTTTGGGAGGTGGGTCTTAAGCTTTGTGGGAATAGGTCACTGGGGGCGGGCCTTCGGAGGGTTTTGCCCAAAGCCTGAGTTCTGGTGCTCTGTCAGCTGCCTGATCACCAAGACGTGAGGTTCTCTGCTGGAGACTGCCGCTTGCCCAGGTGCCTCCGCCATGCCTTCCTGCCTCAATGGACTAAAATACTCTAACCTTTTATTGATATTGTTAGGTGCTGTGGAGTCATGTCTGACTCATAGCAACCCTCATGGCATTTTCAATGGCTAATTATTTTGGGAGTGCTTTGGAAATAGATTGCCACGTCCTTTTCCTGAAAGGGAGGGAGAGGGAGATATCAGAGAGGTTGTTAGGTGCGGTGGAGTCAGGTCCCTCATAGGATTTGCAATGGCTGATTGTTTCAGGATTGTTTTTGGAGTGGATTGCCACATCCTTCGCCTGTTTTTGTGGTGCTAGGGCTGGCACAAAGGGCCTCAGAGTATGCAGAGCAGTGCTCTAAAAACGGAGATAAACCCCAACCCTCCTGTAACCATGTTGTTGTTGTTAGGTGCTGTGGAGTTGGTATCCAACTCAGAGTGACCCTTCATACAATAGGTGAAACACTATTGTCAATGCTTCTCTGCTGTTCATAGGGTTTTCAATGGTGGATTGATTTTTGGGGAGTGGGTTGCCAAGTCCTTCTCCCAAGCCTGCAGCACCTGGTGTTCCCAGGCGGTCTCCCATCCAAGTACTAACCAGTCCCAACCCTGCTTAGCTTCCGAGATCTGACAGGGTAGGATGCCACAGGGCTATGGCTGCAGGCCCTCTAACCATGGGCCCCCATAAATCATTGTACACTCCATAAGTGTGTTTCTGTCAGTTTCTCTGCCACAGCAATGAATGGGCTAACACAGCTGGTGAGGATATGGACAAAAGGAAACGCTTAATCACGGTTGTGGAGAATGTAAATTAGCATAGCTGTTATGGGGAATGGTAAGGAGGTCTCTTCAAACACTCAATGTAGATCTACAGTTCTATCCACCTATCTCATTGTTAGGTGTATATGCGGAGTAAATGCAATCAGCAAATCAAAGACATACCTGCAAGCCTATTAGAGCACTAATCACAATAGTTAAGATATTTAATAAGCACAGCTTCTCAGTAGCACAGCAAACATTCTACCAACCAAGCTAAAGCCCAGCCCAATGATGATGGTGGTTACACAAAAATGTGAATGTTCTTAATATCATTAAATTGTTCACTTAAAAATTTTTTTAATTGTAATGTTATATTATATGTATGTTTTATCATAATGAAAACAAGTTTGAGGGGCTGGGGATGGGGTGCAGTGACAAGAGCACTTACCTAGCCTGTGTAAGGCCTTGGGTTTGATCCCCAGCACTGCCACAAAAAGAAAAACTAAAATGGAAATTTTAGAAAGCATTATGATAAAAGGAAACCCAGATTCTGGAAAACCACTAAAGGCCATGTGTTCCTCAGAATATTTAATTGTGAAATAAATAATCTCCAAATTTGGGTGGCTTGATGCAAGAATAGTTTATTTTTTACTAATATTTCAGTTCTTTGGGGATTTGGCAGGGTAGGTGGGGGTACTGACTGCTCCATCTGGTCATTCCGGAAGTCACATCCCTCCATATGTGGCCCTGCGTTCCTCTGGCTCCTTGGAATCTTTCCCAGTCCCAGGGGAAGAGGGAGAGGGTGAGGACAGTGCAGAGTGGGTTCCTGTGGGCCAGGCTTTGGAGGGCACTCATCCAATCTGGTCCTAGCCCCCTGGTGGGCGCTCTGTCACAGGGACCACTAGTGCCATCCAACGATGTGTCCAGAAAGCAGAGGATGCTTCATATTTGTGAGAACTGCAAGAATCTGCTGGAGACTATGCCGCTGAATCTCGATGTATGGGTATGCATGATTAATGACTTTCTGGAAAGATCCGTGATCTCCTAGCAGTTTGAATCCCATAGGAAATGAATTTTGTATGAGGAACAGAGAAATATACCTATGTGATAACTCCCATCTCCCAACGTGGCATCAGGATTGAGGGAGATTCATTAACAACCTATGCTATGTAGGTGACACAACTCTGCTCGCTGAAAGTAAAGAAGATTTGAAACATTTGCTTATGAAAATCAAAAAACACAGCCTTCAAGCCGGGCGTGGTGGCACATGCCTGTAATCCCAGCTGCTTGGGAGGCAGGAAGATCACAAGTTCAAGACCAGAGGCAGTCTGCATAACTTAGTAAGACCTTATCTCAAAAAGTGAAAAAATGGGCTGGGGACGCAGCTCAGTGGTCCAGCACTTGCAAAGCATACGAGCGTGAGGCCCTGGGTTCAACTCCCAGTACCAAAAAAACACACACACAAACAAACAAAAAAAAAACACAGCCTTCAATATGGATTGTGCATCAACATCAAGAAAACAAAAATCCTTACAACTGGGTCAGTAAGCAACTTCATGATACATGAGGAAAAGATTAAGATTGTCTAAGACTTTGCTTTACTTAGTTCTATAATCACCTGCAGCCATAGCCCTCTCATGTTGGATCTTGTTAGATCTCAGAAGCTAAGCAGGGGTAGGCCTGGTTAGTACTTGAATGGGATACTGCTTGGGAACACTGGATGCTGTAGGCTTGGGAGACAGACCTGACAGCTCACTCCCCCAGCCATTGAAACCCTGTCAATGACAGAGAAGCACTGACAGCAGTGCCAGGCATGGCATAACATCAAGTAATGTTCCATCTCTTGTACATAGGGTAGCTATGAGTCAGACCTGACTCAGGGGCACTGATCATCAACAACAACAAGGTCTACAATCAACACCCATGGAAGAAGTAGTCAAGAAATCAAAAGGTACATTGTACTTGGAAAAATTGTTGCAAAAGACCTCGTTAAAGTGCTGAAAAGTAAAAGTGTCACTTTAAGTAAAGATGTCACATTGAAGATGAAGGTGAGCCTGATTCATGCCATTGTATTTTCAGTCGCATCATACACTTGTGAGAGCTGGACATTGAACAAGGCAGACAGGAGAAGAATTGATGCTTTTGAATGATGGTTGTTGTTGTTAGGTGTCGTTGAGTAGGTATCCGACTCATAGCGACCCTCTGTACAACAGAGGAAACACTATTGTCAGTGCTTCTCTGCTGTTCATAGGGTTTTCAATGGCAGATTGATTTTTGGGAGGGGGTTGCCAGGTCCTTCTCCCAATTGAATGATGGTACTGGGGACAAATATTGAATATACCATGGACTGCCAAAAGAACCAACAGATCTGTCCTAGAAGAAGTATAACCAGAGTGCTTCTTGGAAACAAAGATGGCTAGACTGCATCTGACATATTTTGGACATGTTGGCAGGAGGGTCCAATCCCTGAAGAAGAACATCATGTTTGGGAGAGTGGCAGGTCATCTAAAAAAAGGAAAACCTTCAACTAGATGGATTGACACAGTAGCTACAACAATGGGCTTAAACATAAAGAAGATCATGTACCTGGAACAGTCAGGGAGTGTTTTGTTCTATTGTACATTGGGTTGTTATGAACCGGACTCAATTTGACAGCACCTAACAACAACAACAACAACATGGTAATAGGTATCCATGATTTATTCAATCGACACATATCTTGATCAGAAAATATACTCCTTCAGCAGCAGACTCAAAGTCTCCTTCTGACCACTGAGATCAGATCAGGGGCTGGGCTGTAGCTCAGTTGGTAGAGCACTGCTGTGCAGTCTCTGAGGTCCAGGGTTCAAATCCCAGCACAATGAAAATGGGAGGACATGGAAATCCACTCCCAGTGCAGTCCTGAAAAACAATCAGCCATTGAAGGGTCACTATGAGTCAGATGTGACTCTATGGCACCTGACAACAACAATAACAACAACAAGATCAGGCAGGATAGTGCAGAAAGTTGAGAAGAACCACTGATACAGGTGGGAAAGTGGAACCCAGCTGCAGCTGCTAGGGGTCTTTGTTGGGTTCTAGGTGAGGTCGCCATCCCAGCTGCTTGGCACTGGATTGGGATGGGAATGGATGGAGAGACTCCAGGGGCTACTGAGCCTTAGCCACACCTTCAGTGAATCATAAATTGGCCTCTGGACTGTGCTTCATGCTCAGATTCTCTTGAGGGAGGCTTCAGGTGGATCTTCATTCTGACAGAGCTGCACCAACCCAGAATGAGTTAGAAATTTACCTCTATTGCTATTATATAAATATTTGCAAAGATTTGGGTTGGAGCTGTAGTCTTTTAAGAAAAGAAACCCTCAAGATGTTACAGATTTCTCCCTTAAATATGCTTACATTAACCTGAAACCCCTTTAAAAATATGAGCAATCACTTCTGAGAGTATCTTCTCTATCAGAACAGCATTGGGCAAATCAGGTGTCCTTAACCAACACACTGTTGAACCGTGTCACATTTTTCTGCTGGAAAGTCTCTCACTGCCTGCTTCTGGTTTGACTATTCTTCAATCCAAGTCTTTAACTCGCTTTGTAATGGTACCTATTTGAATAACTATTGACCTCATTATTTAAAACCTAAGTCTCTGCACAGATTAATGTTAGACTTAATAGACAACAGTGCAGATCTGATCAATGAAGTGTAGGTGGAGCTGGTAACATGATCCCTGTGAAATAAACAGCCCCTGAAATTGAGCTCTTAGATACAATGACAGTGAGAAATAAACCTGTGGCACTCATTGTTGGTCTACAGTCATACTATCCTGGCACCCAAAACAGAATTGAGCCTGATTAATCCTTGGATGGGAGACCACCTGGGAATACTGGGTGTTATAGACTTGGTAGAAGGACATGGCAGCCAACTCCCAAAGCAATCAGCCATCAAAACCCCTATGAGTAGCAGAGAAGCCCTGACAAAGGCATGGCACAGGGTCGGGGAGGGTTTCCTTCTGTTTTATATAGGGTAACTATGAGTAGACCTGGACTCCATAGCACCTGACGACAACAACAACAACAACATTGACTGTTTAGAGAGCATTGGTCTGCTAGGGTTTGTATGGTGTATGTCCAATTGTTCCTGTTCACCTGAGATTGCTTCACAGCACGACACAGGCTTTGGATGCATTGTACCTCACAAAGCCCAACCCAAAACCAGAGGCACAGAGTTCTGTGATCCCCAGTGAGACAGATATGGAGCTACGTAGAGGATCTGGGCAATGCCATCCATCTTAGGTGGCTGGAGTGCATGAGAAATACTCCTCACACCTGCAACTTTTACTCTCTTCTTTACCACTTCCATATTTTGTTCAGTGTTTTCTTTTGCTTTTGCTTTCTTTTCTTTTCTGTTCTTTTCTTTTTTCTTTTTTTTTTTTTTAGTACTGGGTGTTGAACCCAGGGCCTCGCACCTGCATGCTCTGCAAGTGCTGGACCACTGAGCTGCACCCTCAGCCCATTTTTTTACTTTTTGAGACAGGGTCTCGCTAAGTTATGCAGACTGCCTCTGGTCTTGAACTTGCGATCCTCCTGCCTCTGCCTCCTGAGTCGCTGGGATTACAGGCATGGGACACCACGCCTAGCTCTGTTTGGTGTTTTCAAGGGCAAATGCAGATGCTGATTTTTTTTAAAGACTTCTTTAATTTGGAAAAAAGTTTCCTTTGATGAAGCTAGCCATAAATGAGTCCACAATGGACATAAGATATAAGATTATAAACCTTAACCAATGTCAGAACAGACTTTCTTTTTTATTATCTTTCTTAGAAAATGCAAATTTCCTATTTTTTTCTTTCAGATATTGAGAAAAATGACTTTCTAAAAAATCCTACTTAGAAATCACTAAATGTCTTTTACTCCTGTATCACTAATTTTATTTTTTATATAAATTCCAGGATCAATTGCACACTCTATAAGCATCTCTATTTGGGCTGTAAACTGCTTATAATTAGGTTTGCTTTTTAATTACATATTTACATGAAGGCTATTTACTTAATTTTAAATAGGCAGGCACATATGTTAAGCATTCTCAATGTTAGATAAGAAATAAATGGGTATTCTTTAAATGTAAACCCTCATAAACTTTTCCCCAAAATGAGGAATATTAGCTGTTCTGTAGGTCATGAATCCAACTTAACTTTAATAAAATTTTCTTTGGCTTGAAGGTATTGACAAAAGTGGATGCAGTTTGCATATTTTGACCTCTTCAATAACAAATGCAAAACAAATGTAAATGTGGCTCCACTCCTAATACAGCTTTGCATGGTGCAGAACAACTTGCTGGAACATGCATGGGTTTCATTAAAAGTCTAAATTTGAGGTAGAGTTTGCTCTTGTCCACATGCTCCTGACTTTTGATTGAATTATAGGAAATCTGGAAAATAGAAGGTGGTAAAGTTACATTGCAGAGAGATGGTAAGAAAGTTATCACTCAGGACTGTAGAAAAGTGAAATGTAGCAGAATCTCGCTGAGAAGTTACATGGAGGTTATGCAATTAGAACCAGCAAATTCTGCACACGTTTTTGCAAATATTCCCAACACTTGCTCCGTAGTATACGTTTTCTGTATGATATTTGCCGTATTATGACTAAACATGGTGGATAACATTGTTCAAATGCAATTAATTATGATCTGTTCTTTGAATAAATATATTACCTTTCTGATTCATCCCAGTACTTCCGCACATTACTGGTGACACCTTGCAATTTCATGCATGGCATGTGGCAGGTGCCCAATAAATATTTGTCCAGTTGTCAAATAAACAAATGCGATGCCAAAGAACTGGATGTTTCACACACTTAGTATGTTTGCTAAATGAAGTATTAAATCTCTAAGGTTGTTTTTCATTGCAAAATAGATCCTACACTACTCTGATTAGGCTTGTTTTTTGTTGTTGACTCTGGGAACTAAGCAAGTGTCTCTAGCTCTCTTTTAACAACCAGGAATTGTGGATCTCAGCTCAAACTCACTGTACCAACTGCCAGATGTTGTTGTTGTTGTTAGGTGCTGTCGAGTCGAGTCCCACTCACAGCAACTCTCACAGGGTTTTCAATGGCTGATTGTTTCGGGATTGCCTTTGGAGTGGGTTGCCATATCCTTCTCCCATTTTGCGGTGCTGGGAATCAAACTCGGGACTTCAGAGACTGCGGAGAAGCACTCTACCAACTGAGCTAAATCCCAGCCCCAAATAAAAGTTGTTAAGTCAGATTTAACAAAGAGCTGAAGGAAGAGAGCTTTTCAGATGGGGAAAGATGGAGAATGAGCTCTTCTAGTTTACTGGTTGCTGTCCCTGCTCCTTCCTTCCCCACAAGCACGTGCCTCACTAGGGCTGTATTTTGCTTGAGGTCCAAGTGCATCCAAGACATCACTGCTCACTGAGGATGTCTAGCTAAGGACAAAGATTGTTCATATGGACTCTTTCTGAATCACAGCATAAGTCCATAGCACAAAAAGAGCAGAGATGCTGTAGGAATTGATTTTAGCACATGGACAGGACCCTGCTTTGCAAAGCACGTGTCAGTCCTTGATGCTGTCCTTCAAAGGAAGCAAGTATGGACTGCTGGAGGCTTGCTGAGGTACATTGCCCGTTGCCTCTCCTCCTGCTTGGGGCAACTGTCTCATGGCGCCAAGACGCTGAGGCTGTGGCTCAGTGCATTGGATCTTCATGTGACCTTATAGAGGCATGTGATTCCCCTCGCCTTTTTTTTTTCTTTTTGCAGTGCAAAGGGTTGAACCCAGGGCCCCATGCATGCTTTGCAAGTGCTCTACCCCTGAGCTGCACCCTCAGCCAATTTTTTTACCTTTCATTTTGAGGCAAGGTCTCAGCAATTTACACAGGCTGCCTGTAGCCTTGAACCTGCGATCCTCCTGCTTCCACCTCCCAGGGTGCTGGGATTACCGGTGTGTGCTACCATGCCTGGATTTGATTTTCATCTTCTTGCCAAACATAAGTCCATCTGAGATCATACAAGAACAACACAGATCAGTTATGTCACAGATCTGACAGATCATTCAGGAAAAAAATAAAAGTCATGAACACAGGTTTCCTAAATCAGTTTTAAAAGTGGTTAGAAATGAAAATGGGGCCTAAATGTCTGTTCGCATCAATCTAGCATTTGAGATGCATTAATTGTAAGCCCATGTAATTAAGGTCATGTTTTCCTCTTGCATGTTGGACAATTCTCTCCTGACTTCGTGCTGTCCGGTGTCCATGATCATATTTACTTCCTCTGCTTTAGATCAAAGAATGATGCACTTTGAATGTATCTGACGATAATTACTTTTGAAATACATTTGAACTCATCTTGTCTTTCTGGCCAAAGCACTTATTTCATTTGTGTGAATTCTTAGAAGGAAGCTTTGCAAATCACTGTGTTAAGTCATAACTACAAAAAAAAAAATACAGTTGACTGAAACTAGGAAAAATCTACTCCTGATTACTTAATTGTTGGCATTATCCAACTCTCCTCCTTCTATAGTAGAACCTGTGATTATCTAAATTACATTTTGTGTCAAGTGGGAAGAATTGATTTAAGAGCTGATATTTTCTGTTAACTGTAACAAGACAAAATTCTGATTTGTGAATGTTTGAGAAAGGATATTTCATAAAATGAAACTTCCGTGTTATATACTATATATGCAAGGAGCCTCTAAAGTATACAATAATAAAGATTAATGGCTACAGGAAGTGTAATGAAAGTTTTCCTTCTGTGAATATGTTACTGTTGCAATTTAAAATATGTTGTTACTGTTGTTGTTAGGTGCTGTGGTGTGGGTATCTGACTCATAGCAACCCTATGTACAAAAGATGAAACAGTTTGTCAGTGCTTCTTTGCTATTGATAGGGTTTTCCATGGCTAACTGTTTTTTGGGAGTGGGCTGCCCAGTCCTTCTCCCAAGCCCACAGTACCTGGTGTTCCCAGGTGGTCTTCCATCCAAGTACTAACCAGGCCTGACCCTGCTTAGCTTTCGAGATCTGACGGATTAGACGCCACAATGGTATGACTGCAGACTTAAAATACATTATGCCACTTTCATTCTGCACAATTGGCTGTAGGACCTAGGGCACCATTGCCTCATGCCTCTTTCCTCACCTTTTGAAGTAAGGCTGCAGACTTCTCTGTCCAGGTTTTGAGTCAACCCCGGTGGGATGCACATGGATGAGTATTTTGAGGAAGTGTGCACAGCACCCCTCAAAAGCAGTCATGAGTCTCGACATGGGACGATCACAGCTGCCGTGGTGCTGGCCACCCAGCATGCTTTGTGGAGCAGGTTCCGGTCAGGATGAGGGGAAAGAATCCCACAGTATCCCCTGTTTGGGAATTTATGGCATCTGACTATTCCCTGAAACAAAGCACAGGGTACCATCTATCTTTTCTGGAATCTAGATTTCTCTGTTCATATATAGTAAGGAGTTGAAACAAGTTATCCTTACTGCCCTACACAGGTCTGATATAATGACGTGCTATTAATTTTCCTGTATTGGATTCAAATAGCCAAGTGTGTGGTTTTTTAAATGCCCTCTGAGTTTGTGAGATTCACTCTAGATCTTGGTCTTGTATTTTATCCTTCACTCCCTGCATTAGCCCCAATGTCCACAAAAGGTGATGTCTTAGTCTGTTTTCTGTCAGCACAGCAGAATACCCAAGACTGAGTAATTTCTAAAGGAAAATCTGTTTACCTCATGATTCTGGAGAGTGGAAGTCCAACATCAGGTGTCTGCATTTGGCAAAGACCTGTGCTATGTCATAACAAAAAGGCAAACGAGCAAGTGAATGCACTTGGAAGAGAGAGAAGAAAAAGGAGCTGGGTTGGCTTTATAATATCCCACTCTAAGGAAAATGACCCACTCCCATGAAAAAGACACTCATTCTTCTTAATGACCAAATTCACCTCTCAGAGTTCCACAGCCTGGCCACACTGTTATATGAGAGAATCAAATTTCAGTATGAGTTTTTGAGGGGCAAACCATATTAAACCAACGCAACTAAGTAGATGGAATAATATTTCCTACCCTAGGAAAAACACTACATACAAATTTTATGCAAAACTGCACCCTGGCTACCAGCAGATTTCAAAAGATGAAATGCTCGATTCATTTGTTCTTGTCTCTATTCCTTCAGCAGCTGTTTTTAGGGTATCTCTGTATTTAGATGCAAAGATGGTATCAGAGTCTCCAACTATATGGATTAAGAAACCATAAAGCCTGGTCCCCGCTTCTGGGGAGACAAAGCAAGTTTCAAAAATCTGGACCTTCCAGGAGTTGACAAACTAGCAAAAGGTTGCTTTGAGGGGAGAAGGAGAAGCAAGATCCAGGGCATAAATACCTGGAATGCCAAGCCCTACCATTTCATTGTCATTCCTAGGAATAGTTCCTTCTCTGAGAGGCAGGAGAAATACACTGTATTGCTAGGATAAAGGAGAACCATTGTAGACAGGATCAGGGCAGAAATAGTGCTATGGGTTTCCAGACAGTGTATACATGCTCTTCTTCCTGTGTCCAACTCCATGGTTTTAATCAACATTAATGCAGATATATATTAAAATTTATTAGACCGGGCTCGGTGGTGCACACCTATAATCCCAACAGCTCGGGAGGCGGAGGCAGGAGGATCACAAGTTCAAGACCAGGGGCAGCCTGTGTAATTTGGGGAGACCCTGTCTCAAAAAGTAAAAAAATAAAAATAAAAATAAAAATAAAAAAAAGGCTGAGGGTGCAACTCAGTGATATGGTACTTGCAAAGCATGCAAGCATGAAGCCCTGGGTTCTACGCCAAGTACTGCAAAAAAGAAAAAACAAAAAAAAAAATTATGTGACCATATACCTTCTGGGAAAAGTACATAGAGTCAGTGCTAAATGTAGTATATTCAGTGCGGAATGAATATGAATGTATGTTCATATGGATACCATGGTGTTGTTAGGTGCTGTCAAGTCAGGTCCAACTCATAGCGACCCTATGTACAACAGAATGAAACACTCCATGACACTGTGCCATGCCTGGCACTATTGTCAGTGCTTCTCTGCTATTCGTAGGGTTTTCAATGGCTGATTGTTTCAGGATAGGGTTGCCAGGTCCTTCTTCCATTTTTTTGTTTGTTTGTTTGTTCTGTTTTGTGTTTTGGTGCTGATCATTGAACCTAGGGCCTCAGAGAGTGCAGAGTGGCACTCTGCCAACTGAGCTAAACCTCGAGCCAGTGTGGGCTGTATGAACTCCTTTTGCAGCACAATAAAAATCTAAACTGAGTGTGTGCTGGAGAAAGAATAATTAAAAGTTTAGGGAAAGACTCCAAACAAGAGATTTGTATTCTTTTTTTTTACTAAATAATTCTACGTATGTGTTTGAGAAAATTCTAAGTGTAGTTGCTGGAGCACTCAGTTCCAACTCAGAGACTGCAGGTTCGAGGCGTAGGAAGATCACTAAGTGCCTGGCTGCGGGCAGATAACTTCCCTGACTCCACTTCCTAAAGGAGAAAAGTAGGAAGCACATCACTGCTTTTCCAGATAGCCCACAGCCATTCCAGTGCCCCAAAGCTCACCTCTGGCTCAGTTTGATGACCACTGGGGACTTCTTCCCACCACCAGCAATCTGATTTAACCCAGTAACGACCCTTGCCTAGTCTACCACATCAGCCTTCAAACTGGTCTTTCTGTTCTGTGTTTTTCTTCTCTTGCCTCGTAAGTATTTTCTCCAGATTAAATGGCCTTTCTTCGGTAGCAGTTGGAGTAAACATTTTAGAACGCAGGTCCAATTGTCCAAAATTTCCCCTCCATCAAACTCTATCATGGGTTCCTGCCATGTGGAAAATGAAGCCCAAGCCCTGGGTGATCCAGCTGTGCCTACTCTGGGATGCTTCCTGTTGTCCATGCTGCCCCAGGTGATGTGGAAGTTTGGACTTTGATTTTTCCAGAAGGCTCCAAGTTCTGTTTTTGATGGGGGAACAGGTTCTATCATCTGCTTCTTCTGCCTAAAGTGTTCATTTCCAGATCCCCATCCAAGTCTCTTATCACCTCTTCTCTGGACTGCATGCCCCTAAATAATGTCTCTTTCTACTTTAACGAGAGTGATTTACTCCTTCACGTGTTTAAGTCTCATATTCTCCTCCACAGTGTAGCTTCCAAGATGACAGAGACTTCATTTTATTCCCTGCTGGGCAATCTGTGCTTAGAATAGTGCCTTGTCCCTGGGTATGCCCTAAGCTTGTGCTGAAGTATGGGAGGGAAAAGGAAGAGGAAGAGAGATGGAGAAAGGAGAGGAGGAAGGAGAAGAAAGGGAAGGAAGAAAAGAAAGAAAGAAAAAATAAAAGAAGGAAGGGAAAGAAAGAAGGGAAGGGGGAGGGAGGGAGAGAGGGGGAGGGGGAAGGAGGGAGGGAAGAAGGAAGGGAGAGAGATAGGAAAGGAGGGAAGTATGGAAGGTGGGAGGGAGAAAGTAAGCAACAAATAATTTGGGGTTCCCCAGGGAGCTCAGTTTAGAGCTGCAGACAATGCCACCATGATTGGGCTGTCCCCGAGCCCCAGCTTCTGTTTCCTCCTCGTAACTAACACGAGGTCCCTGCTTGTAAAGCCCTTTGAGTTTCTTCTGTGTAAAACTTAAATTCGATGGATTGCATTGCTCTATTATCCTATTTGCAGCCATGAAAATAAATTTCAGACTCTCCAATGGAGTAAGGAAAAGCACAGAAATACATTACTAGGATAAAGAGAGGAAGACGAGACAAATAAATGGAAGTGATCTGAGTGTTAAAGACAAAAAATTTTAGTCCAAAAGATCAGCTGCAAATGCAAGCAGAGAGACAAAAATAAAGGGATTTAAAGCATGATTAGTCTGGAAGACCCCAATGCTTTTTAACCAGAATGTTGTGAATTTTAAGTGGAATAAATTCCACGTAGGTTTTTACAAGGGCTGAGCACTGCTCCGGGGAAGATTCAGAAAGGCTGTCTCCATTTGTTTGCAGGGGATCTAGTCTTTCTTATTTGAAGGATCTTATTAAATATACAATAATGTTTATACACGTGCATGTTTCTTAAAACAGGAATTGTTCCCCTGATAATGAAGTAGGAAGACCCCGTGTGGAAGAGTATTAAAACTATCGCTCACTTTCACGATGACTAATATCAAAGTAAATGTCCACGTGTGGAAAAGCAGAAAGATGAACATTACAGTGTCCTATAGTGCCCAAAAAAGCCTGCCAAAGTCAATCTAACTGCATGTGAAAAAGATCACACTTTCTTTCAAGGAGCTAAATGATTTGAATATAAATAAGCAACTTTTTTTCCCGCCTGTCAGTTACCTCAAGACTATTTAGTGCTGTCTCCCCTAATGAGTGCTCATTACAGACGAGTGTGAGTGAACGGGTTTAATCAGGGTAATTTGGGGTGGTAATCATGGGAATGTCTCCACACTGGGTCCTGCTCCATCTGTTCCGAGCCATTTGTCCATGTAAAGCTGTCAACGTCCGGAGCCTCTGACTGACAGGTGAAGCCAGACGTGTGCAATTTTCGTCTGAGAGCCAGAAATCCTCGGCTGTGCTCTCGCACTCAAACAAATGGCCCACAACACCCTCAAGGGCACTCCCATTAGAACGGTGTTTCCTTTGTTTGATCTGAACTTTTTCTTTTCTTTTTTAATCATTAAAATATGTAGCTCACTTTTACTTGCCAGGAGAGTGTGGCAATGGGCATGGCTACCGTGACTGGTGAGGTGGATTCTAAGAGGAAGGCTGGAGAACAAACGTGTCCTTGGAGGCTTTCCCAACTTCCCCGGATGGACTGGCCATCGGCTGATGAATCCCACAAGTGCTTCCCCCTGCCCACAGACACCTCTTATTCTGCCATCTCGCAGGGGAGGAAGTGCCAGGGACGGGGGTGTGGCTCAGTAGCACGTGCAACACCCTGGGTTCAACGGCCAAGGAAGTGCCAGGGATGGAGG
>VMDO01031765.1:0-19725 GCA_007922755.1 Pedetes capensis
AGATATCATTCAAGAAGGAAGCAAAAAGTTCTTAAAAAGACAAGAAAAAAAGAAAAGACCAAATTACGTGTCAAAAGAGACACTGGACCTTGCCCTCGAACATCCAGCAGCTAAAGCAAAAGGAAGACATGATGAAGTTAAGGAACTAAACAGAAGATTTCAGAAGGCAGCTCGAGAAGACAAAAACAAATATTATAATAGCATATGCAAGGAGCTGGAGGCAGAAAACCAAAAGGGAAGAACATGCTCTGTGTTTCTCAAGCTGAAGGAAGTGAAGAAAAAATTCAAGCCTCGAGTGGCAGTAGTGAAAGATTCTACAGGGAAAATATTAAATGATGCAGGAAACATCAAAAGAAGATGGGAAAAACACACAGAGTCATTATGCAAGAAAGAATTGGTAGATGACCAACCATTCTAAGAGGTTGTATATGAAGAGGAACCAATGGTGTTGAAGGACGAAGTGGAAGCTGCCTCGAAAGGACTGGCAAAACACAAGGCTCCAGGAATTGAAGGGATACCAATAGAGATGTTTCAACAAACAGATGCAGCACTGGAGGTGTTCACATGTTTATGCCAACAGATTTGGAAAACAGCTACTTGGCCAACTGACTGGAAGAGATCCATATTTGTGCCTATTCCCAAAAAAGGGGATCCAACTGAATGTGCAGACTATTGGACAATATCATTAATGTTGCACACCAGCAAAATTCTACTAAAGATCATTCAGAAGCAACTGCAGCAGTATATAGACAAGGAATTACCGGAAAATCAAGCGGGATTCAGAAGAGGGCAGGGAACCAGGGACACCATTGCTGATGTCAGGTGGATATTAGCTGAAAGTAGAGAATATCAAAAAGATGTCTATCTATGGTTTATTGACCATGCAAAGGCATTTGATTGTGTGGATCATAACAAATTATGGATAACACTTTGGAAAATGGGAATATCAGAACACCTAATTGTGCTCATGAGAAATCTGTACATGAACCAGGAGGCAGTTGTTCGAATAGAACAAGGAAACACTGAGTGGTTTAAAGTTGAGAAAGGCATGCATCAGAACTGTATACTTTCACCCTATCTCTTCAATTTATACACTGAGCAAATAATCCGAGAAGCTGGACTTTATGAGGAAGAACGTGGCATCAAGATTGGAGGAAGACTCATTAACAACCTGCGTTATGTACATGACACCACTTTGCTTGCTGAAAATGAAGAGGATTTAAAATATTTACTGATGAAGATCAAAGATCATAGCCTTCAATATGGGTTACGACTAAACAACAACAAAACAAAAATCCTTACGACTGGGTCAGCACGCAACTTCACAATAAATGGAGAAAAGATTGAGGTTGTCCAAGATTTTGCTTTGCTTGGCTCTATAATCAACACCTGTGGAAGCAGCAGTCAAGAAATCAAAAGACGCATTGCTCTACGAAAAGCTGTGGCAAAAGATCTCTTTAGAGTATTGAAAAGCAAAGATGTCACATTGAAGACGAAGGTGCGTCTGACTCATGCCATGGTATTTTCAGTGGCATCATTTGGTTGTGAAAGCTGGACATTGAACAAGAGAGACAGAAAAAGAATTGATGCTTTTGAATTGTGGTGCTGGAGACATCTATTGAATATACCATGGACTGCCAAAAGAACCAACAAATCTGTCCTAGAAGAAGTGCAACCAGAGTGCTCCTTGGAAGCAGAAATGGCCAAACTGCGTCTTACATATTTCGGACATGTAGTCAGGAGAGATCAATCCCTGCAGAAGGACATCATGTTTGGGAGAGTGGCAGGTCAACGCAATAGAGGAAAACCCTCCAACAGATGGATTGACACAGTGTCTGCAACAATGGGCTTAAACATAAATAAGATGGTTTGCCTGGCACAGAATCGGCAAGTGTTTCGATCTGCTGTACATAGGGTCGCTATGAGTCGGACTCGACTCGACGGCACCTAACAACAACATAAGCATAAGCCATGGCACCCAGTTTGTCATTCACCTCTATCTGGATCATATTTCTACACTATCTCTACCATACAATTATTCCATGAATACTCACCAACCACATAGGCTTTATTTTCAAAGACAGCAACCCCAACATCACTCCACTTTCTTAACATGGAAGCAATTGGGGGGCCACTGGCCAAGGACAGGTGAATAGTATTCACAGCTTAGGACATCATCATCATCATCATCATCATCATCATCATCATCATCATCACCAGTTCCTCTGAAGTGATTGCCACCAATGACATAGGGCCTTTCTCCCACAGCACACATGCAGTGCAGACCTCAGACAGGGAACATTGAAGCCTTCTGGATCCATTTATCAGTATCTGAGACCTCATCTTAATGAATGATATCTGCAACAATTTGACTTCCAAAGAAGATCACATTCTGGGATACTAGATTAAGACTTCAACAATGAATTTGAGAGGATACAATTCAACTAGTAGGAGTGTTGTACACCAGATATTTCTAGCTCTTGCCCTTCTTGATGTATGTTTACCTTCTGAAGTTATATGTAGCCATCCAACTTGCTTCAGCCAATAAAATGTGTGGTGATGTATACCATTTCAAGCTAAAGCTGTAAAGGCCAACACATGATTAATCACATTCTCTTCCCTCCGCTGAGGTTACCGTGAAAGCACTTGTCAACATAAACCCTCCATCAGCCTGTGTCACTAAGGAACTACAAAGAGCAAAGCCTCCCTTCTGACTCGCCTTGGAAATGCAGCAGCAAGAAATAAACTTTTATGCATTAAGCTAATTAAATTTGGAGGTTGTTGGTTACTCCTGCTAGAAACCTCACCTGTCATAAATACAGAGATGATCATGCTTTTTCTCAAAAAAGTACTGATTAGGGAAGTGACCATCTGTGGAAAGCCATCACTTCATATTTTAAGAGACAAAAACTAAAAACTGATGAGACTAAAAGAGCTTTGTTATTTTTCAGCTTTGGAGACCACTGTGGCAAATTGTCTTTTTGGTGCCCACCCGTATAGCATACTTCCCTAAGTAGTCCCTTCTCACCTTGACTCTTACATTGGCCATTTGAATGATGGTCTCCAATGCTATGTTAATAGGCATGATGAAACTCAAGGTTTGCACACTGGGAATTGTTCTCTGGTCTACAGGGACCTTGTTGTGAAAAGCCCAACATAGCCATGTGGAGAGGCCACAAGGATGGCCATTAAGATCCTGGCTGCCAGCCCCAGCTGAGTCCTGGAAAGCAGCAATTTGCTAGCCATAGGAATGAGCTTTCTTGGAAGTGGATCCTTCAGCTACAATCAAGCTGCCAGAACTAATGACATGTGGAGTAGAATGAAATGTCTTATCGAGCCATGTCAAATTGCAGATTTATAAGCAAACAAATTACTGTTTTGTGAGGATACTAGGTGTTTGGGTTTTTTAATTCAGCAAAAGCTAACCAAAACAATAAGTGTTTTTTAATGATGACTAGTTGAAAATAAGGGGCTGGGGTTTAGTTCAGTTGGTAGAGTGCTGTTCCATACTCTGAGAACCCAGGTTCAATCCCAGCACTGCAAAAAATGAGAGGGAGAAGGATGTGGTAATTCACTCCTGAAGCAATCCTGAAACAATCAGCCATTGAAAACCCTATGTGGGTCATTATGAATCAGACATGACTGGTGGGCAACTAATGACAACAAAGTTGAAAATAATAGGTAGGAAATTATTTTGTGTACTAACAATTCCTTGTTCTTCAGTAAAAGAATACCTTAGCATGATAGATACAACTTCATGGATTCTGAAGCAGCATATATTTAGTTTAAGATTCTAGTTCTGTCACTTACTATCTGTGCACCTAAGGACAAAAATCCCAGCCTTTGAACCCATAGTTTCTTCATTTTTGTAATAAACATAGAAAGAACTACCTTTTAGGCTTATTTAGAAGATTAAAGATGATGGTTCTATATAAAGTACCTAAAACAAAGACACTCAATAATACAATACAACAATAAAACAAATACACTCAATAAATGGCCATAGAAATTGTTACTATCATTTTGTTATAATTATTAAACTTCCATCAGATGCTTATAGAGCAGCAGCTGTGTGACAAGGGTATGGTGGGTTATGGGAACACAAAGACAAGTGTTACCATTTAGATCTTGAATGTCCTTCAAAGGTCCTTGTGTTAAAAGATTTGTCCCAGGATGGTACTGTTGGGAGAGTTGAAAACTTTAAGAGGGGGGGCCTAGTGGGAGGTGGTCAGCTCATCAGAGACACGCCCTCAAAAGGGATTGTGGGACTCTGGAAAACCTCCTAACTCTTCTGCTTACTGACAATGAGGTTAGTGGAGTTTGCAACTCCCATGATATGCTGCCTTACCTCAAGCCTAAAGCAACAGGACCAATAGACCATGGATTGGAACCTCCAAAACTGTGAGCCAAAATAAACCTTTTCTCTTTATAAGCTGGTTGTCTCAGGTATTTTGTTACAGTGTCAGAAAGCTGACCAACATAACCAGCATATCCCAGCCCTGTATTTTCAGGGATCTTATTGTCTACTAATTGTATTAAGTTCAGAAGAGACAAACTACAGGTTTGTGAAGAAGCCTAACAAGGAAATCTAATTGAGATGGATAGTCCAGGATGGTTTCTCTCACAAACATTTAAATTGAGTCCTAAAGAATAAGGAGGTATCAATCAAGTGAAGCATGCTAGAAAGAATGGTATACACAGAAGACAGTATCATGAGACTTGGAAGCACAGAGGACTTGCAAAAGGCTGCTGTGGCTTGAACCTAGTCAGGAAGAAGAAGAATCATGTAACAAAAGTCCAAGAGACAAGCCTCAAAGTTTTGTTTGTTTTTGTTTTGTTTTGTTTTTCTTTTGTTTTTTGGGGATAGGGGCTCTCTGTGCAGCCGAGGCAGGCCTGGAACTTGTGATCCTCCTGCCCCTGCATCTTGAGTGCTAGAATTACAGGCATGCACACCATACCCAGCAAGCCTTCTATTTTCATTAATAGTCAACCCAGATCCCATATCCTGAGAAGCTAGGCATACAATGATATGACCCTGATGTTACCAATTTCCACTGATGTGTAAATACTACCTTGAAAGTAAAGGTTAATGAGAATAACTTTTAAAGCCTGGCCCACAGGCTAGTGCTATAGGTAACATGTTTTAGTGCTTAGAGGTAAGATAAGAAAAATAAGCAAAATGCAAAGAGTTGTTAACAAACAGTGATATACTCAATTTTGAATTTTATGATTTTGTCCTTATATCAAATAACATTTACAAAGTAACAGTGATGATAGTTGGTTTTATTTTCAATATCCTTATCTAGAAAAAGCAAATTGTAGCTACTCTATTGCATCCCAAAGTAGCTATTTTCCACCAAAACTTGGAGTGTCTCTTTAGAGTCTATGAAATTCAAAAATCCAGTAACAATCACCTCAAAACGTAACAGTGTCTACATTCATTCTTCTGTTAGTTGGCTATTTTGAAGGGAGCAGTAGCGTAAAACAATCAGCCAGGAGCAGAATAAGAATCTCCCGTATCCTCAAGATGAGTCTATGGAATCTTTTTTGAAACTTTTGCTATAAAAAGAAGTACAGCAGGGACTTTAGAGTCATACTAGATCCACACACATATAATATTCATTATGTAGACAACAGATTGAGGAAAGAGCACTGTACTTTTCCCATGAAATATAAATGACAAACTCATGCATAATTCATACAACATAAAACCAATAAGCCATGTAGTTTGGGTATTTGGCTTTGATCCCTTGATTCTTCCTGATGAGCACCATTTATCAGTCCAATCAGGGTCTGAAATGTCCCATTTCTGCCTACAAATAAACACTTAAATGCAGGTATTAAATATAAGTGAAATATGCTTTTGTACAAAGCATTTCTTGGCCTAACTCTAGGTTTGATTCTCAACTCTGACACCTAACTGTAATGAAAGGAATGCAGAAGCAGACAAATAACTAACAGAAGCCATAATTTTTTGAGCTTTTTAGATATACATGAGAAAGTGTATTTTTAATTACCTTGACCTTTCCCTCAAGTAAACTTTTCAGCCGTCTAATTATTTTGTGATTCTTTTTTAAAGCAAACCTCTGAAGTTGCTTCTTTAGTGCTGACAGATTTAGAAGGTATTTTCATGCTTTACTTTGGTTGTGTACGAGGATATTCTGCTCCATGGATATC
The DNA here is from genome assembly GCA_007922755.1 of Pedetes capensis. Lineage (NCBI taxonomy): Eukaryota > Metazoa > Chordata > Mammalia > Rodentia > Pedetidae > Pedetes > Pedetes capensis. Next base: position 6,178 of record VMDO01031765.1, read on the forward strand.
TAAAGGCCGAAGCACCTTCTTGATGGTTTCACATTTTCTAGCAACCCAAGAATCTCTCCATGTTTTTAAAGAGAAATAAATTAGACTGATAAAACAGGCTCTAGGAACTAAGACCTAGATTTTGTTTTCTCTCTACAAATCTTAGTCTAGCGCTGCCATTGCATTGCCATAACAACACAAGCCTATGGAACATTTTCGAATAGCTTAAAAGGACATTTTCTCCACAGAGGCTACAAACATTTATAAGGTAAACATTACCATTATTTTCTTTAAAAGTAGACTGAAAATCTGATTTTAGCTCTGCTCCTATCATACCCAAAGCAGCTTTGTCGTTTATTAAGATGTGCCACTCCCTCTCGTCTCTAGCAGCTGAACAAGCCCAGGCAGAGGCTTCTCCAACCATCCAGCACTTTCTTCATAGTAAAGCCCTCTCTTATCTTTCACTCTACACTCTCAATTGTGGCCTTTCTCTGAAATCCCTCTGAATGTTATCATTAGTAAGGTGCTTGATTCCAGGTGGTTTTGCAAATATCATCTGGTAATTGCATCCATAAATATGTTTCAAATGAGAAATGACATATAAATTTGATACAAAGTACTAGTGCTACTGTTGCTTCTTGTTTCCCAGTAGTTTTATTCACTTTATATCCTTGATAAATGTTTGCAGGATAAATGAATAGACAGTAATGGATAATAGCACAAACTTGAAGTCTGAACTAAGTTTGAGTCCTAACTCTGTCACCTATTAGCTGTGCAACTTTGAACAAGATATTTAAACTCTTACTCTCTAGTTCTTCATCTGTAAACCAAGCATATTGGAATCTGTCTCACAGTGTTCTTATAAAGATGAAATGTTAGTATCAAGGCAGGCTGAATACCCAGCACATAATTAGGGTCCAATAGAAGTTTGTTAGTGTGACCATTGCTGATTTCATTCATGCAACAACTATTTGTTGACAACTTAGTGTGTTCCCAGCATGTTCTAATGGTTGAATAACGGGTGATGTCTATGATGTCTGAAGTCTTGGCAGGTTATGGAGCTTGCACCCTGGTGGAAGAGACACACAATAAACCAATATGTCAGCATATAATCACAAGTAATGGTAAAGGCTAAAAAGAAGGCTGAGTGCTGTGATACAGAACAGCAAAGGAAGGGAGGACCAGGAAAAGCCTCCTTGGAAGGTCATCTTTAACCTGCAATGAGGAGAATGCCTTGAGAAAACACAGACCCATGGCTGAGTGGGAAAGCAGAGCAGTGAAGGACCCCAAGGGTCTATGGAGACCCTCAGTAAGTTAGAAGTATTGCTGTGGTAGGAAGGGCTTTATTAGCTAGAAAATTCAGTCTTGAAGGACCTAGGAAGAAATTCCCATTTTCCTCTAAGTTTAGTAGGAAACCATTGAGGATTTTTCAGGAGGATATCATGACTGAGTTCCATTTTTACATAATGATTCTGGCTATCATGTGATCATTTGGAAAAATACAAAAATGATGGATGAGATTGGAAGTTATTGCAGTAATCCAAGCAGGAAATGATGGTAGACTTGGAATTAGTGGCAGGGATGCTGGAGAAGAAGAAAAATCTGAAACATGTTAGAAAGATAATACATCAAAGATATGCACTGGGAGAGCAAGAATCGTGGTTGACAAGTTTACTCCTATATATTGTACATAGGATCGCTATGAGTTGGACCCAACTCAACAGCACCTTACAACAACATATTCACTCCTATAACATCTGCCAATAATCCTTCAGCTATTCTCTAGCAACTATCTCCTCAGAAACTTACTCAGTTCATTCCCCTACTTATATCCCTATTCCCCTTATCTGCAGTAAGACTTAGAGAAAAGGAAAATGCTTCCTCATTAGGAAAGATTTATTATTTAATTTCAGCATAAAGCTGAGGTGCTAGTAATATGTGAAGTTTTCCCTTAACATACTGCAACAAAAATTACTGAACCTCCTATATGAAATTTGTCTTTTAGCTTACCTGGAAGCTTCAAGGATCTCCATACAACATACAGCAGTCTTTTTCAAGGTTAATTCTTTTGTTGCAAATGCATATGTGATTGCACTCATTCTTTTGTAAATAATACCAACAGATGGCATGAAATATTTGGTTGCATCATGGTAAAGGCTAAAATTTGGTGAGAATTCAAAGACTGAGGGTTATTCTTAGAAGAACAAGCAATACACTGACAGTACTTTAAAGTTTCTAATCACCTACACCAAAGGACACCTAAAAAAGTGCACATTATGACTTAGAGATATGAAATTAAAATTATATACATCCGAAATAAGAATCCACATGCCTTTGCTCCTGGACACTCTCTTAGCACTATGAAAGAGTATCAGTGGCCCCATCTTTCTCTCTGTTAGGGACTAGATTCTGCGATTAATCTCAATCATGATTTTATGTGTATTCCATCAAAATGCTGGCTACCAAGGTATATAATACGTCTGGCCATTTAAGCATCTTTGCAGGATTTTTTCTCAACTGGGATCAGCTCTATGTAGAGAAAATAGATAATGGGAGGATATGTGAGAAAACATCTTAGGGTCAGTTCGATGTCCAAAAGCCCAGCACAAGGCAATTTGAAAACAACCAAAGATTCAACTCATTCTATTTATTGTAGTCCCAGAATTGCTTTTTTTTTTTTTAATATATAAAAAAGTTTTACATGCAAAATCAGAGGATTCAGCCCTGGAGAAATTGAACTAAAATTAGGCAACTTTCACAGCAGAGAAGAGAGTCAACAAAAAATACTAAGGACAGTACAGCATGTGGCTTAGAAAGATGAGACGTGGGTCGGAACCACACTAGAGGCACAACACAGAATGATAAGAACATGGAGATATGTAATGGGAGCATTCCAAGAAAAGTTTTATCTAATAATTAAAATGGCATCTGCCATTTATTGAGCATATGCCAAAGGCCAGGCACTGTACTAGACCCTTCATGAATTTTATCTCTAATTCTTACTGTAACTCTACGAGGTAGGTCTTAATATTCTCATTTTACAGATAAGAAAATACATCTTCATGAGGTTATACACCATGTTTAAGTTTCCTCAGTTTATAATTGGCAGAGAAAGGATTTGAAATGACATCTTTTCATCTCTAAACACCAGGACTGTCTGGGAGGGTTGCTAACCTACATAGTTATTAACAATGGTCCTGCTAAAACTCATCTGTTCCCACAAAAATCATTTTCCAAAGTTTGATTAAGTTTTCAGCACTGAAGTTTAGAAGTCCTAAGTGCTAGGCTGAGGTCGTCAGCTGAGTCTGAGAAGGCCCATGCAGTTTAAATGGAAGGAAGAGCATATTTACACAGTATTAGAACCAGAGCCGGGTGGTCAGGTTGAGGGAAACTCGGACAGGAAGATCAAAGTGACATGTGACACCTAGATTCTGGATGGCCTTTTTGAGCAACAGTACCAGTCAGTCTGAGAGAAGAAATGTAGATATACAAAAGGTGTCTTCCTTTATGAAGAGTGTGGCAGATGTCGGTAGCTGTCTTCTAATATCAGTTACTCATCTCTTTCTTTTACTGATAGGATATCTGAGTTTGGTTGGGTTTAGCTGTCCAGCTAGACAGTATACTTCCCAGGCCCCCTCACAGCTACATTCTGCCAGTGAAATTTCTGGTTTGGATCTATCAAATTAAGAAAAAAAAAAATCTGGTCTTTATTCAAAAGTACAAAGGGTCAGGGAGGGACTGTTGCAACAGGTAGAACATTTTGAGTGTAAGATCTGCAAGTGTTGGGTAAAAGGAGTTTTTCTTTCATAGAAATAAACAAGTCTAGAAAGCCAGGTATAGAGACATGGGATGAAAAGCTGGCAAGGTTGGATAGTACATCAAAGAATGTTTTACCCTGAGGCCAGTCTATTTTTCTCAGAGTCCCTGAAGTGTTATATCCTGTCTCAGGCTGATAGCCAGCCAAAGTTCAGGGGCTTAGGGGAAAGAGAAAAGCTTAACCAACATTTTGTTTGTACATATTTGATTCCCATTGATCAGTGGGGGCAAAAGAGTTCAACTGATCATTTATAGGGTAAAGGATGAGAATTTGGAAGGTCTGTGTGAGGGAGAATTTCTTTAACCATTGATGTACTCAAGTATCATAATGCTCAGGTAAGATCAATATCATCATATTCTTAAGAGGAATCTGCTTGCCCATTCTTCTTTTCATTTCTACTGGTTGAAATTTAGACATGCTGGTAGTAAGATACTCAAAGATGAAGTAACCTAAAGGTGAGAGGAACTTAGGTCTCTAGTCCCTGCCTGATTCTGTGGTCCAGAGCTGTCTACTTGCCCTAGATGACTCACCTACCTCCCGACTATTAGAGAAAAGAGAAATAAACCATTATTTAGTTTGTACCGCTTTGAGATTTCCAAGTTTTAGCCACTTAGCCAGGACCATCATGAAAACAAATAGTCTCTGCAAACAGGAATGGTTTTGCTTGTTTTTGGCATCATGGCCAAACCATCAAACATCATCTTCAAATGTGAGAGATAATATTAAATGCAGAGCTCCTTTATAGCAGCAAGGATTCACATGTTCATTAGTCTATAAACACCTGATGCATCATTTTGCTCTCATTGGGAAAAAAATCTGTTTTGACCCTGAGATGCATTAAAAACCATTCCATTCACCCTAGTCTTGGAACATAAATAAAAGAAAATAGTGTGGCTAAATGTACTTATCTCTGATTAAAATATGTTAACATATGGATTCAACCCCCAAATCTCACAACAAAAAAGTTGCTAAAATCATAGAATAGTCTATAAGTTGATTAAATGGTCTTAGAGATCTTACCAGTCAGTAATAGTTGCTTAATCAGTGACAAGGTTCAAGACACTTTAGCCCAACACATGGCAACTTGGCATTTGAGGAAATGGCAGAAGCAGGAAGATCATTCTCACCTTGCCCTACTGCTTCCCAGCAGAATCAGGAATTCTCTGTCCTTCTAAAGTAACCTTTTAGATCTTCATTCCAGAAGATTCCTCTCTATTCTCAGAGGAATGAAACATTCTCATCCTCAATGACACACAGATGCCAAGAAGCTGAAAAGCAGATCTTGCTATGATCCATCAAGTTTTTTACCATTAGATCGTACCCTTATGTCTTACAATCATACTTGTGCCTCACATCCATAAAAATACAGTTTTCCTTGTTTCTATGGGCTTTTTGTTTGCTTGTTTGTTTGAGACAGGGTCTCACTATGTAGGCCCGGCTAGCCTCAAATGTGAGATCCTTCTGGCTCAGCCTCCAGGTTGCTAGGATTGCAGAGAGCCACCACACCGGGCTGGATCTTCATTTCTGAAGGCTTTCATACATGTATATACTTTCTCTTCTTAATCTGTCTTTTGTGATGAGTAAGGAAAGAAATCTTTTCTCCTCTATATTGTAAATGAGGACATAAGAAGATATGGAAGCTCATTTGGGGGTGATTTTAAAAATTACCACCACATACATTGTGCTTTTTGTCAGACACTGTAATGCAGCCTTCCTTCCCAAAGGCAGCACCCAAATTTCCCAAATTTCCTTCCCAAAGGCAGCACCCATATGGTGTACTTTGCTAAATGACCAACTTCCTGTATGTCTATTTTCAGTGTCATGGCTCTTTGGATTCCAAAGATCTTTCTTTCAATTATTTAAATTTCTCAGGCAGTCTTAATAACTTAAATAAGTAGTATTGATTAGTCTGTGTTCCTCCAGGGGAAACCAAAGTCCAATATCAAGACTGCCTAGAAAGGCTGTTTGTTCAATTTAATCTAAACAAAGAATTGGTTAAAAGTAATCACTGCAGCCTCTTTGATTCACTAGATCATTGAATTCACTGTCTTAGTTCAGTTCTTAATTATTTCTAAATACATTTTGGAGAAATAATCCATCCTAGCAAAAAATGAGCCTTTAAAATTTTTAATTCCCTATATCTCCTCTATTTTTTATCTGTGATGTTAGTATGTTGTGAAATTATTTTAAATTTTTGTTATACATTACGTCTTTCTAAAAAACAGGTCCAAGAAGAGATGTTAGACATACAACCAAATATAAAGCATCATTTTTTTCTTTTTTCTTTTTTTTTTTTCTTTTTTTGTGTTTTGGTTTTCTGTTTGTTTTGAAACAGGGTGTCTCTACCTATCTCAGTCTGGCTTTGAACTCACAATTCTCCTGCCTCTGTCAGTGCCGGGATTTTAGAGGTGCACCACCATACCTGGCCTGTAGCATCATTTTTTAACTGTTAAGTACTCAGTGTTTCTGAGGTATTCATTTCTCTCCCAAACTCCCCTACCCCTGTCCTCTGCAAATAACTTTTGAAATATTGTACTTAAAATTATAAGCTCCCCACTGGATATATTATCAATTAAGAACATCTTTCTGCTGTTGTCCTTGCGTTCTCTGCAGTAATTCAAAAATATTTTTACATATTAAAAATAATCTCACTTTCAAAAGATTTGGTACTTCTTGATGATGCAAAACTGTTACTAGAGAAGGCCATCATTTTTGTACTATAGTAGCAACAAAGAAAAACCATACTAGCAAAGACATAATAAATTCATAACAATTCTTCCTTCCCATTCAAGCTTAAAATCTCACCATTACAAAAACAAAACAAAAATTTACCTATCAGTAGATTGAACTTACTAATAAGTACTTAAATGCTTTTGTAAATCCTTTACAAAGAACATTAACAAAAGCAGCTCCTATTAAGATGTTATCTGTATATATGTGTATAGATAGATATATATGCATACATATATATTATATATGTATATGGATTATATATATAATATATATATATATAACATATATATATATATATATATATACACACACACACACACACACACACACACACACACACACACACCAGGGTATCAAAAAAAAGGTATACAATTGAGGGTGCCAAAAAAAGTATACACATTTTAAGAGATGTTATGTATGTATTACTTTTCAGAGTTGAACTGATTTATGGTAGCAATGTGTAGTGTGATATTCACTCAAAAGACAACATTAATCTAATGAATTCTAGCACCACCATGCAACAAGCAGGACAGTCTAAGAAAATGGCAGAAGCACAGCGTTGGTCAAGGAGCGCAAGACCATTTTGAAGTGGTATTTGAAGTTTGAAATACTGTAGAACTTTCAGAGCTCTTGGATTTAGAAGGCTGGAAGGGTCCGGACTTTGAAATACTGTCTTGGTTTCACTGCTTTTGTTTTTGTTTTTAAACTAAAGCTATATAAAGCTTGTGGATTAAACAGAATATATTTCTAAATTTAAAAGTGTTTGCCACTTCTACTTATTTTTCTCAAAACTGCAGAGAAAGTACTTTAGAAGTCAGAGTGCCCTTTTGGTACACTCTGAATTGTGCAGGGAAAATAAAAGGTGATAAAATTTTTAAAAAAGAGAAAGAGAGAGAACACTGTAGAAGGATGACAACAACAGAGGTATGAGCATAGCAGAACCTCCAACACATCTAACAACTGCCCGCATCCATGGTAAGTTTGTGACAAGTGGTGCTGCATGTGCTGTGCACAAGGAAAGATCCAGGAGACCTCGCACAGCAACAAATCCTGCTTCCTCTGCTATGGTGACCACTTTGAGCACCTCTTATAATTGCAGAAGTCAATATGTGACTTGTATATATCTTTTATTATTGGTATATATTGAGAATTGCAATTTTAATACTTAAAATGTGTATACCTCTTTTGGCACCCTCTCTATATATACTGAATGAGTCCCCAACTATATCCCAGTGGCATAAGGATTGAGTCTAACACATTCAAAAATCAACAACTGAAGAAAGAGGCTTTTTCTCAATTTCCCTTAACTTCTGAAAAGGAAGGCCTCCCCTCCAAAATCCCACTGATCTAAATCTCTCCTCCACACCAGAAATCTCAAAGACGGAGAAAACTGATTCTTATCACCAAGGACTAACCAAAGCTAAGAAGGCAGCACCTGGTTAAGAAATCACCTAAATAGACATTCTCATAAGCTATCATATCTCCCATCTCTTCTCTTAAGGGCCCATTTATTTTTCCTAAAAGTCACTTGTTCTCCCAGAAATCCTCTTTGCACTTCCTCGTGCCTTATTAAAGTGTTATGTAAGGCCTCAAATTCTAAACCACACTTCTTTGTGAACTCACTTGCATAATTAAATCTGTTTGTTTGTTCTCTTGCTATTCTGGCTTTTGTCAATTTAATTTTCAGGGCCCCAAGAAGAAACATAAGAGGGTAAAGGAAAACTTTTTCCTCCTCAATAAAGCTTTCATTTTTAAAAGAAAACCAATTTCCCATAATCTTATTTTGATGAGTACTAGTAAATACCAGAGTTAATCTTAGAAAATACAGATATAATTTGAAATATATATATATATATATATATATATATATATATATATATATATGTATATATACATACGGGCTGGGATTTGGCTCAGTCGGTAAAGCGCTGCGCTGCAGTCTCTGAGGTCCCGAGTTCAATTCCCAGCACCACAAAAATGGGAGAAGGACCTGGCAATCCACTCCCAAGGCAATCCCGAAACAGTCAGCCATTGAAAACCCTGTGAGGGTCGCTGTGAGTCAGATACCGACTCGACGGGACCTAACAACAACAACAACAATATATACATACACACATACATACATATATATACTATCCTGAGTTGTTATGATTCTTATACATTCTGTGTTTAGTAGGGAATATGAAATGCAATTGGGTTAATGACAATTTGCAGATCCTTTTTATATGTTGTTCAAAAAGTAAGCTTAAAAAGTCAAATGTGGCCGGGTGCGGTGGCGCACACCTGTAATCCCAACAACTCGGGAGGCAGAGGCGGGAGGATCACAAGTTTGAGACCAGAGGCTGTCTGTGTAACTTAGTGAGACCCTGTCTCAAAAAGTAAAAGAAATGGGCTGAGGGTATGGCTCAGTGGTCCAGCACTTGCAGAGCATGCAGGCATGAGGCCCTGGGTTCAACCCCCCAGTACTGCAAAAAAAAAAAGTCAAATGTCAGTGTACTATATTGTTGTTGTTGTTGTTGTTGTTAGGTGCTGTCGAGTCGGTATCCGACTCACAGCGACCCTCATAGGGTTTTCAATGGCTGACTGTTTTGGGATTGCCTTGGGAGTGGATTGCCAGGCCCTTCTCCCATTTTTGCGGTGCTGGGAATTGAACTCGGGACCTCAGGGACTGCAGCGCAGTGCTCTACCAACTGAGCCAACTGAGCTAAATCCTAGCCCAGTGTACTGTATATAATGCAATAATTTTTTAGGACTGTGTAACAAAACTGTACAATTTATCAGCTATTGTTGCCATTATTTTTTTCTTCTTGTATTTATTTATTCATTTATTCATTTATTCATTTTTCAGTGCTGGGGCTGGAACCCTGGCAAGCACCCAACCATCAAGCTGTATCTTCAGTCCTATCAGCTATTGTTAACTGTTATATCCCCAGCACTTATTTTAACAAAGCATAACATAGTAGGCACTCCATAGATAATTATTCTACTGAAAGAATGTTGGCCTGCATGGTATAACAAGATGTACATTTGGTCTTTGTCCATGCTGCCTCTCACGGAACACTTAATACCCTTGGAATTTCCTAAGAGACTGCAGTGTCTTTTGCTATAAGAGTCCCTTTTGATCACACCTGAGTTTATTCTAATGAAATGACTTGGGATGGAACCACTAAACAACCTCAGGATGGGGCTGGTCACCAGGAAAACCAAGACCGGGTGATTAGATGGTTGGAAATTGCAGCCCTATCTACCAACTTCTGGGCAGTATGGGAGCTCTATGGAAACTCGTGGACAGTGAGATCTGATGAGCTGATAGGTTGCTGAACGTTTGCAGAGGCTGGAAGAGGGCACCCCCTGGAAGATCCACATTCCTTGTACCTCGCCTATTTATCTATTCATCTGATCATTCATCTGTATCCTCTATAATATCTTTATAATAAGCTGGTAAGTGTAAGGCCTTTCCCTGAGTTCTGTAAACTATCCTAGAAACTTTTCAAACCCAAGGAGGGGAGGGTATGGGAACACAGATTTACGCCTTTAGATTAGAAGCCAGGAACCCAGGCAAGCACTCTACCACTGAGGTACACCCTCAGTCCTATTAACTATTGTTAACTGTTATATCCCCAATACTTGTTTTAATAGAGCATGAGCTCTTCCTTCCTCATCTTTTTTAGAATAGAATAGAGAGTAGCCCAATACCTGAGCAGAAAGCAGGTGCATCCTTACACTTGACTTTATAGATGTTAAAGTAAGTTAAAATGGACAGCAGATCTGAAGAATCCCTAAGAAGACAAAACTAGTTAGGTTCAGAAGTGACCTTAACCTTAACCTCGTTTGATTAGCAAACATAAGTAAGACCTAACTTGAGGTGTTTCTTATAAATGCCTGTGTTAAAGAAAACCAGAATCAAGAGCTTTCAATTGGAAGCAACTAACAAAATTATAGTTATAAAACTAGCAACTTTGGAATTGTTGTTGTTGTTGTTAGGTGCTGTCGAGTCGGTATCCGATTCACAGCGACCCTCACAGGGTTTTCAATGGCTGACCTGTTTCGGGATTGCCTTGGGAGTGGATTGCCAGGTCCTTCTCCCACTTTTGCAGTGCTGGGAATTGAACCTGGGCCCTCAGAGACTGCAGTGCAGTGCTCTACCAACTGAGCTAAATCCCGGATTAATTTTGTAATAGGATACACCAAACAAGACAACTATATAATTGTAACTAACAACAATAAATAATTTCCTTACTCTTCTTCTATGCCACCCTATAAAAGCCTGACCTTGTGTCTCCTCAGTGGGGCTCCTGAACCACTTCTGGTTTGAAGCTGCCCAATTCATGAATCATTGTTTGCTCAAATAAACTCTTTAAAATTTTATTGTGTCTCAGTTTATTTATTTTTTAATACAGAATCCCCCCTCCCTCATCACTGAAACTTTCATCCATCGCTTTGTGGTGTTATCTAAGCACATTGATTTTGATTCTGCTTGGTCTCTGTAGGACGCCATCTGAGAGCTCTTGGGTCTCCACTTATTGAATCTCCCTTCCCACACAAGGAAAAAAAAGACTTACAGAGTTCTGACCAAAACAATTTTTTTTCTCAGCACTTAAATTGCATAATAATGAAGGGACATTAAACTATGCACCAACTTCACTTATATTCAACAAAATTACCCTTTACAGGGTATTGCACTAAGTTAATTGTGCTTTTTCTTTCTCTGAATAAGAGTTTAAATTTCTTCTCACAGGAAAAACTATTACCAAGGGAAGCAGTTTGTGAAATGATACCAGCAAAGCCTGACCAGGAAAAGTTAAAGGCAGGATGGGAAAAAGAAATAAACCTGAGCCAAAACTTTTAGCACATGCTTTGTTTCAGAGTAATAATTAATCAAAAACATAATGAACGTCAAGTTCTCTTTGATTATTAGTCACTCAGCCATGAGGCTGCTTTTCAGGATGATGGTGAATGAAGATATTGTCCAACTTGAGTTGGGGAGAAACTGGTTACTATCAACTTTAACCACAACAGATAAACATAATCCACATCAGTATTCTTTCAGAAGAATTAGCTTTGTTTTTCTGGAAACTTGCTTTACTTGGTGGTTTGTGTTGCTTGCCTTCAGCCTTGTCTGAACAGAAAAGCTTTATTCTGCATACCTGTTCTCAAAGGAAAGATAGGTCTTATTATCCCTACATAAAAGAATTCTATGGAGGTGCCCTGTCATAGGTTTGCATTCCTTTGGGTTCCTGGGTGACCTATCACTCATAACAAACCTTTTGAAAAGATTAAGAGGGAGATGTTGGGATGAAAGAGGAATCTTAAAGCTTACTGAATCCAATAACCTGAGAAGAACTTAAAAAACAAACAAACAAGCAAAAACCATTAAAAGAGATGGAGTGGTTCCCCAAAACAAACCACTTTATTAAAGATCCTCCTTAATAAAGTGGCTGACAGCTTCTCCTCCTCTTTTCCAGGCTCTGCCACTAAGCAACACACAAAGAAAAGGCCTCGTTTGCACAGCTGTCGCCTTAAGAATTGAATAACAAAAGAATGAAACTGTAAGCTAAATCTGGGGTTGGGGGTGGGGCGGGGTAGAAACAACAGCAAAATCAGTAATATCAAGGAAGTAAACAAAGCAGCAAAATCTTTATGAGACCAGGAAGAATATTCAAAAGTGTAAACTTGTGAGCTTAAAGGGGACTGGGCCCGGCTGTTGGGAATGGGAGTGAGCATGGCAGGGCTTCGCCCAGCTGTGGCTTGTTGATCTGCCTGCACAGAGAAATCCGAGGCCGATGGCTGTGGGGTGGAAAATGCATCATTCTGAGTTTAGAAGCTGGAGATCAATTTCCTTCTCACTATGAAAATCTACAGGGCTGAGCGAGAGATAACTTCAAGAGCGAGCCTGCCTAAATTTTTTTTTTTAAGGTTCTCACATGATAGGCAAATGCTCTACCTCTCAGCTGTACCCTAAGCCCCCTTTTCATTTTTTTTTATCTTGAAACAGGGTCTTGCCAGCTGCCCCTGGCCTGGAACCTGGAATCCTCCTGCCTCTGCCTCCGGCATCAGTGTAATTACAGACATGCCCCACCGAACCAAGTGACCAGATGTTTTTTTTGTTTTGTTTTGTTTTTTAATTGGAAATTTTTAATGTACACCTTAATGTGACTCATTCTGACATGTTTTTCATTGTGACATTTCCATATATGCATTTTGTTGTACATTATTCATATAGGTTCCCCCTTACCCTCCCATATGCTTCCCCCCCATCCACCCCCCATCAAAGACTTCTCTATCATTTACTTGTCTTTTTATGGTAATATTTTTCTATATATCCTTGGGTTCCAGTTCTGTTTAAGATAGAAACTTTTCCTGCAGTGAACTTTCTTTTTACCTTGTCAGAACTATTACGTGCATTTTCTAGACCATCTATAATAATACCATTCTCAGCATTTTTTTTCTTTTATTATGATCTAACCTTTACGTAGGATTTTTTTCCTTCTTATAATTTTGATTCAGCTCCCACATATGAGTGAGAACATGTGGTATTTCTCTTTCTGAGCTTGTGTTCGTTCACTTAAAATAATTTTCTCCAATTCCATCCATTTTGCTACAAATGACCTTCTTTCTTTCTTTCTTTTTTATTTTGATTGCTGAGTAGTATTCCATTGTGTATATGTACCATAGATTTTTATCCATTCTTCTGCTGAAGGGCACTTTGGTTGATTCCATATCCTTGCTATTGTGAAAGTACTGCATTGAACGTGGAGATGCAGGTGTCTCTGTGGTATGATGACCCATCTCCCTTTGGGTAAATTCCCAATAGTATTACAGCTGGGTCATATGGTAGATCTATTTTCAGTTTTATAAGATACCTCCATAATGATTTCCTCAGTGGTTGGACCAATTTACAGCTCCACCAACGATGTAAGAGTGTTCCCTTTTCTCTGCAACCTCGCCAGCATTTGTTGTCATTTGTTTTATTGATCTTGGCCATTCTTACTGGTGTAAGGTGAAATCTCAGAGTTGTT
>VMDO01031766.1:0-19720 GCA_007922755.1 Pedetes capensis
AAAGGAAAAAAAAGAAAGAAAAGAAAGAAAGTAAAAAAAAAAAAGAGGAAAATAAAAAAAATGCAAACAACCAAAAAAAAAAAAAAAAAAAAAAAAAAAAAAAAAGGGTCCTGGGGTGCAGTGCGCCAGTCCAGTACCTACCAGACAAGCAGGCACAGAGCCCTGAATTCAAACCCCCATAGAAGGAAAAAAAAATTATAGTTCTAATAAAATTAAGATAAAAATTTTAAAAAAAGTAAAATACAAAGAAAAAATAGAATAAAATATAGAATTCCAGACCTCACTCATAGACTGTCCCCCATACATATAACAACTCTTGTAGTCAGGTGCAGTGAAGGACGCCTGGAATCCCTGTGACTTGAGGGATGGGGGCTGGAGGGTCTCAAGCCCAAAATCTGTGCAGCCCAGCAAGAACCTATCTCAAAAAGCAAAAAATGTATGGGCTGGGGCCAGAGTGTCAGTCCAGCTTCCACAAAGGAAGCAGGCTCAAGACCCTGTTAACAGTAAAAACATATTATCTTGAGGATGGAGTCTGAACTAATTACACCTAGTTCGAACAGGTGGATTCGATAATGCAGGGTGCAATGTTCCCAATAGAGCTCAGGGTGGCAGTATTTCCACACAATCTGCAGTAACCATCGGTCTTATTGGGTCCATATAGCCAAGCTCTTCGTAATAATCTGGATTTAATTGGGGCCCCGAGTGCCCAAAGAGACTGTTCCACGAAATATTCTGTGACTATTGTATTGTTCGAGAGGCAGTGGAACCTGTGGGGTCTTCCCTGAAGTTCTCCCTGTCCCACGTAGATCGGGTGCCAATTCCCCAAATCAGAGATTTCGCCCCCAAAACCTTGTCGTGTGCTACAGTCGTCGCGCTCGGAACTTCTCCACCTGCGGCGAACTGCGCCGCCAGTTTCCGCCGAAAAGGAGCTCCCCCCCGCCGCGTGACTCAGCCACCTCCACAAACCCCAGACCTCTCTGCAGTACAGTGGGGTGATTTGGGCTCACCTCTGATGTGTCTGGGATCCAGGTACATGTGTGCCCAAATTTCTGTGGAGTTCGCGACCGTAGGCCTGACCCACCGCAACAGGAGGGAGGGAGCCGAGTCTCAGCTCTAGACGCGGATCGCTGGCACCGGCTTCCCCCGTTCGCTCTGCGGCCGCTATGGAGGGCGTCCGTGTGCTCCCTCATGGAGACTCACCTAGGATCTGCAGTCTGTGTCCCACAGGCGTGGTGAGAGTGTGCTGCCAAGGTTGCACTCCGTGTTGGGTCCGGGCCCGTGGGGGCGTGTGCTCGAAATCCCCTCCAAGTCTCTGGGATTCTATCCGCTGTCTGTGATGACGAAGTGGTGACGGTCCCGCTGCTGGCCACTGTGTAGCTCCTCTGAAGCCTAATCCTTGATTTCAGTGTACGCCTAGTTTCATTCTCTATCTCTCAAACTAAATTATCTCTGTTTCTATTTATTCAATTTGATTTTTAAACCCCTAATCGAGGCTTCCTATTGCTCCGGAACAGAAGGTGTGTGTTATCTGTCTGCCATCTTGACTCCTCCCCTCCCTCATAGGATTTTCAATGGCAGATTGTTTCGGGATTGCCTTGGGAATGGGTTGCCATGTCCTTTTCCCATTTTTGCAGTGCTGGGAATCGAACTCGCGACCTCAGAAACTGCAGAGCGGTGCTCTACCAACTGAGCTAAATCCCAGCCCTTGTAGAACCTAGTAAAGCAAAATCTTAGACAATATCAGCCTTTTCTCCATATATCATGAAGTTGATTGATGACCAAGTTGTAAGAATTTTTGTTTTCTTGAGGTAGAGATGCAATCTATACTGAAGGCTGTCTTCTTTGATCTTCATCTGTAAATGTTTCAAATCCTCTTCACTTTCAGCAGGCAGAGTTTTGTCACCTGCATAATGCAGATTGTTAATGAATCTTCCTCCAATGCTGATGCCACATTATTCTCCATAAAGTTCAGCTTCATGGATTATTTGCTTAGCATAGATATTGAAGAGGGACAGTGAAAGAATACAGCACTGATGCACACCTTTCTTGACTTTAAATCAAAGAGTGTTTCCTTCTTCTGTTCCAAGGGCTGCCTCTTGATCCATTTACACATTCCCCATGGATATAATATAAGTGCTCTGGAATTCCCTTTCTTTACAATGTTATCCATAATTTGTTGTGATCCACACAGTCAAATGCCTTTACATAGACAATAAAACATAGGTAGACATATTTTTGGTATTTTCTGCCTTCAAATAAGCCACCTGACATCAGCAATGATGTCCCTGGTTTCACGCCCTCTTTGAATCTGGATTGATTTTCCAGCAATTCCCTGTCAATATACTGCTATCATCACTTTTGAATGATCTCTAGCAAAATTTTGCCTGCGTGAAATATTAATGGTACTGTTCAATAGTTCCTACATTTGGTTGGATTCCCTCTCTTGGGAATAGTTACAGATATGGATCTCTTCTAATCAGTTGACCAGATAGCTATTTTCTTTTGGCATAGAAAAGTGAGTACCTCCAGTGCTGCACCTGTTTGTTCAAACATTTCCATTGGTATTCCATCAATTCCTGGAGCCTTGTGTTTTACCATTTCCTTCAAAGGAAGCTTCTAGTTCTCCCTTTAGTACCATTGCTTCCTGATCATATGCAATCTCTTGAAATGGTTGGTCATTGACCAATTCTTTTTGGTATAATGACTCTGTGTATTCCTTCCATTTTTTTATATTCCCTGCATCATTTAATATTTTTTCTGTAGAATCCTTCATTCCTGCCTCTCAGGGCTTGAATTTTTTCTTTAATTCCTTAAGCTTGAGAAAAACAGAGCATGTTCTTCCCTTTTGGTTTTGTATCTCCAGGTCTTTGCACATGTCATTATATTATTTGATTTTGTCTTCTCAAGCTGCCCTTTGAAAGCTCCTGTTTAGTTTTTTAACTTTATCCTATCTTTCTTTTGCTTTAGCTGTTTAACTTTCAAGGGAAAGTGTCAGAGTCTCATTTGATATGTAATTTGGTCTTTTCTTTTTTCCTGTCTTGTTAATAACCTTTTGCTTTCCTCATGAATGATGTCACACAACAACTCATCTTGCTTTTGATCACTAGTGTCTAATACATCAAACCTGTTCTTGAAGTGGTCTCTGAACTCAAGTGGCATATGATCAAGGTCATACTTTGGCTCTCATAAACTTGTAATTTTCTTTCACTTCAGTTTGAACCTGCATATGAACAGTTAATGGTCTGATTCA
Source organism: Pedetes capensis (assembly GCA_007922755.1). Taxonomy (NCBI): domain Eukaryota; kingdom Metazoa; phylum Chordata; class Mammalia; order Rodentia; family Pedetidae; genus Pedetes; species Pedetes capensis. The sequence goes on from VMDO01031766.1 coordinate 3,251, forward strand.
CAATCAGCACCTGGTCTTTTTCTGAAGTTTGATATTGAGATTTTCCATCAACTTTTTCTACAAATATAGTCAATTTTGTTCCTGTATGTTCTGTCTGATGAATTCCATGTGTATAGGCACTGTTTATGTTGATGAAAAGAAGTATTTCCAATAAAAAAAAGTTGTTGGCCTGACAAAATTCCATTATTTGACTTCCAGCATCTTTTCTGTCACCAAGACCATATTTTCGAACTACTAGGCCTTCCTCTTTGTTTCCAACTTATGTATTCCAGTCACCAGTAATTATCAGTACATCCTGGTTGCATGTTTAATCAATTTCAGATAACATAAGTTGGTGAAAATCTTCCATTTCTTAATTTGTGGCCTTATTGGTGGGTGCATAAATTTGAATAGTCATATTAACCAGCCTTCCTTGTAGACCTATGGATATTATTCTATCACTGACAGCATTGCACTACAGTACAGATCATGAGATGTATTTTCTCATGATGAATGTAACTCTATTTCTCTCTAAGTTGTTGTTCCTGATATAGTAGACCATATGATTATGTGATTCAAAATGGCCCCTACCACTCTATTTTGGCCCACTGATGCTTAGAATGTCAATGTTTATGCACTCCATTCCCCTGTGATGATTTCTGTTTTCCATAGATTCGTACTATGTACATTCCATGTTCCAATTAGTAATGGATGTTTATAGTAGTTCCTTCTCATTTTGAGTTGTGCTACATTAGCAAATAGAGGTCCCTGCGGCTTTACTCTATTCTGGTCATTAAGGTTGACCCTGATCCAGCTTTTCCCAGTAGTTGAGGAGGCACATTTTTATTTGTTGTCTTTTGAGTGCCTTCCAACCTGGGAAGCTCATTTTCCAGCACTATGTCTGACAGTGTTTTCCTGCTATCCATTGGGTTTTCAATGGCTAATTATATCAGGAGTGAGTTTCCAGGTCCTACTCCTTAGTCTGTCTTAGCCTAGAAGCTGAGTTGAAACCTGTCTAACATGGGTGACCCTGATGGTATCTGTAATAGCAGTGGCATAGGTTTTAGCATCACAGCAACACACAAGCCCCTACAGTACAGCAAACTTACAGACACTTGTGGGAATTTAATTATATACAACTTTATACAATTGATTTAAATATAGGTTTTGTTTTTGAGAGAAGTTTTTGAGTCACAACAAAACTGATAGAAAATACAGGGATTTTCTGTAGACCTTGTACCTACCACATTCATGGCCTCCTTCACAAGCAATATCTTGCACCATAGTGGTACTTCTGTTATAGTCAATGGATCAACACTGACAAATCATTGTCATCTGAAGCCTATAGTTTACATTAGGCTTGACTCTTGGCATTCTGTAGTCCATGTGTTTTGACTGTGGTGTGACCACCATGATAATATTGTCCTAAAATCCTCTGTGCTGCTCCTATTCATCCTTCCTTCCTCCCTAACCTATGATAATCACTGATCCTTTTACTATCTCCATTGTTTTGCCTTTTCCAGAATGTCATATTGTTGGAATCATACAGTATGTAGCCTTTTCAGAATTGCTTCTTTCACTTAGCCAAATGCATTTAAGTTTCCTCCTTGTCTTTTAATGGCTCGATAGCTCATTTCTTTTGCAGATTGAGTAATATTCCATTATCTGAATATACAACAGTTTATTTGTCCATTCATCTACTAAAGGACACCTTGGTTGCATTCAAGTTTTGGCAATTATGAATAAAACTACGTGAAACCTCAGTGTGCCAATTTTTGTGTAGACGTATGTTTTTAAGTAATTTAGTAAATACTAAGTGACATAATTGCTGGATCATATGGTAAAATATGTTTCATTATGTAAGAAACTGTCAAACAGTCTTCCAAACTAATGTACCATGTTGGTTTCCTACCAGCAAGAAATGAAAGTTTCTGTTGCTCCACATCCTCCCTAGCATTTAGTATTACCAATGTCATCAATTTTGGTTATTCTAATAGATGTATAGTGGTTGTAGTGATTGTAATTGATTTTTAAATCAGTTAAGAGAAGGAAAGAGAAGAAATATTTATACAGTCTTTTAAGATTACACAGTAACTCTTACTTTTCCACTTTATTTTTTAATATAGATTCAAGTTACTATCTGGGGTAACTTGCTTTCAGTCTGATGAATTTCTTTTAGTAGGTCTAGTAGGGTGGGTCTATTAGTAACAAATTCTCTCTGCTTTGATGTATCTGAGAATGTCTTTGTACTGCCATAATTTTAGAATGATAATTTGCTGTCTAGATTGGTCTTGGTGGACAGTTTTGTTATTTTAGCATTTTGAATATGTCATTCTTCCACCTGCTGGTCTCCATTGTTTCTGCTGAAAAGTCAACTGTTAATTTAAATGTGCTTCTGTTGTATGTGACAAGTCATTTTTCTTTTGCTGCTTTTGATTTTCTCTGTGTCTTTGGCATCCAACATTTTTGCTGTGATTGTTGTAGGCATAGACTCCTTTGTATTCATCCTAAATAGAGTTCTTCAAGCCATGTGGATATATAATGGTTTTCATCATATCTGTGAAGTCTTCATCCATTATTTCTCTGAATATTTTTTATGCTCTGTTCTTTCTCTCTTTTCTTGATTCTTTCATTACACATATACCCAATGGTGTCATGCATTTCTGCGAGGTTCTGTTCACTTTTCTTCATTGTTCTTTCCTCTCTCTTCTTTAGATTGCATAATGCCCACTGATCTGTCCTCAGTGTTCTGATTTCTTTCTTCTGTCAGCTGACATCGACTATTGGGCCCCTCTAATGAATATTTTGCCTGCAGATGTACCACGATGGTGTCTGATCCTGTCAGATCTCAGAAGCTAAGCAGGGTTTGACCTGTTTAATACTTGGATGGGAGACTGCCAGGGAACACCAGGTGCTGTAGGCTTGGGAGAAGGACCCAGCAGCCCAGTCCTAAAAAACAATCACCCATTGAAAACCCTGTGAATAGCAGTGAAGCACAACAATAATGTTTCATCTGTTGTATGTAGGGTCATTATGAGTGGGACACTGACTCAATGGCACCTAACAACAAGAGTGAATATTTAATTTCAGTTTTCATACTTTTTGATTCTGGAATTTCTATTTGGTTCCTTAAAATATAATATATGTAAGAAGCTGGACATGGTGGTACATGTCTAATCCCAGCACTTAGGAGACAGAGGCTGGAGGATGGTGAGTTTGAGGCCAGCCTGGGCTACCTAGTAAGACCCTGCTACAACAACAACAACAACAACAACAACAACAACTATTATTTATGTCTCCTGATTGATACTGATTTTATTGATATTGATGAGACATTATCATCAATGCATGTCTCTGTCTCTTTTAGTGTAGTTTATTTTAATTTGGAGCATATTTATAATAGCTGCTTTGAATTTTTATTTGCTGAGTCTATCAGATAGTCCCCTTCACAGGCAGCTTCTGTTACCTAATTTTGTGTGCATATATGTCATAATTTCCTATTCTTTGCATATCAGGTAACTTTTTTCTCGAAAATTGGACATTTTAGTTAATACTTTGTGGCAATTCTGGCAGTCTCTCTTGAGATGACGGTGGTTTTAGCAGGGTTCCTGCTCTTTCTGTCTTTCCTTGATTTCTCTGTTAAGCAATTGAATTCTCTTGGTATCACACCCAGCTGTTAGTCTACATTAATTGTGGGCTGATTCCATTAATATCTGTGACAAGGCTCTGGGATCATAGATAGCATCACCATTTGGTATAATTAAATCCAGTCCTCTTTACAGGAGTAGTCTTTGAAACTAGACTGAAGTTGTTCCAACCCCAGTGAGGCTTTTCTGATTCTCTTCCTCATTCTCTCCTATAAGGTTCAGATTGGCTTATGGATTCACTTATTGCTTTCATACCACCTCTTAATTGCTTACCATGAAAAATCTCCATCGTTTTCAAGTGTGCTGAAGCTTGAGATTCTCTACATTCTCTTCTGCATAAAGTCAGTTTCCTTGGGGAGGATTTTGGAGTCCTCTGTTACAAAGGGAAAAGGGAGGAGACTGGGTAGAAAAAGAGAGCCCTGCATTTCTCAGCCATTTTTGCCTGGGTTAGAGCTTCTCCAACAGTGAGGTAGGCAGTTGAGAAATGCTCCTGGACTGTGGACTCCTCAGTTAGGGGGAAGAGAACAGTGGATTTGTGGCTAGCCTTGCCCAGCGTAAGTCCATGATGCTGAGTTGGTAGGGAGTAGGGTAGGATGGGATGTGTCATGGTTCAAATGGCATAGATTTGCTATTTGATTTAATAAGTTTTATTGAATATATTTCTTTTTTCTTCATTTTCCACATTCCCTTATGTTAATTTCTATAGATGATAAATAGTTTTTACTACTGTTCTAGGAGTTGTCATGAGTGATGATTTATTTTTTTCTCTTACTCTCATTTTATTTATACAAGTTAGTGGGGTACAGTCATGTTACTTAATATATCCATTATGTAACTATTAAATCTGTTTTGCTTACACTTCCATTTCCTTAAACATTTTACAGAGCAGAATAAATGAAAACAAAGGTAAGAATTTTAATTAACATGTAATGATAGTCATATTCAACCATAGGTTATACCCTGACTGATTTTTTCTTTCCTTTTTCTTCCTTTTTCTTTTTCCTTTCTTTTCCCCCTCATATATTCATAGAGTTGCATCCTGTATTTTGCACTTTTTTCTCTCCCTCTTTACTCCTCTACATTATTCCCCCTCCCCTTCTCCTCTTCCCTATCAGAGTGATGATTTTATAAGGAGAAGTTGAGATGGCACCATAAAATAGACAGCATGATCATTGTATTTTAATTCTACTAATGTGCCTAACAACAACAATTCATTGGCAAGTTACCTATATAGCTATGACAAACTGCATATCAATTAATGGTATAAGACCATAAGGGGCTGGGATTTAGCTCAGTTGGTAGAGTGCTGTGCTGCAGTCTCTCAGGTCCCGAGTTCAATTCCCAGCACCGCAAAAATGGGAGAAGGACCTGGCAATCCACTCCCAAGGCAATCCCGAAACAGTCAGCCATTAAAAACCCTATGAGGGTCGCTATGAGTCAGATACTGACTCGACGGCACCCAACAACAACAACAACAACATAAGACCATAAAGGAAAACTTTGCTGGTTGAGTTTTCAGGTAAAATGTCATCTAGACAGTCAAGCTTTTCAAATAGCTTAAATCATTAGTGTTTTAAAAGTCTAATCTTTGTGGATGTCAAACTTTCTCAAAAGTATCGTATAATTCTCACCCTTATTAAACATCACATAAATTCGATTTACTTTTTCATCAGAGATTGGCATTGTAAATACATACTATTGTGCATGGTGTGACTTGGCGGTATTCTTAGGCTTATTAAAGAGATTAAGATGCTCTGTCTTTAAATGAAATAATCACAGGCAAAGGTGACACCTTGTGGGACTGCTCATACAGCCCTCACACATGCCACAGAGGTGTTCTGTTTGGCTTTCCCAGTGTTGAAATAATTCAGTTTTGTGTGTGTGTGTGTGTGTGTGTGTGTGTGTGTGTGTGTGTGTGTTTGAAATGTGGGTAATTTCCTGTAAAATCTAACTTCTTTTGAGAAATCAGGACATCTTGGTAACAACTAGTGTTCATTTCCATTGGCTACAATTGACTGGTGCTGGGCAGTGTCTTTCCCCTGAGAGAGGTATGAATTCTCATTCTGTCTCAGTCCTTGCCCCCCTCACCACTTTATCCAGGGTTCTTTCACTCACTCATTTATTTACCCTCCCTTGTGACTATTAGAATTTTGGGCTTCAAATTTCTTATTTCATTTGGTCATAGAACCCAGATAACCACAGTCCTTTAAGAATGGGGGGGTGGGAAGGTATGAAAGATGTATAGACTCAAAGTGAGACCTGAGCACTTTTTCTTTAGGCATATATAGTTTACGTAGTGTGTTAGCTAGATTTCTATTACTGTGAAAAAATAGGAGGAATCAACTGAAAAGAAGGAAAAGCTTACTTGGGCTCATGGTTTCAGAGGTTTCTGTCCACGGTCACTTCCTCCTATTACTATGGTCCAATGGTCATCAGTTCATCATGGCAGAAACACAAAGGTGGAGGAGGCTGCTCACCTCATAATGGCTAGGAAGCAAAGAGAGAGGAGGTGGAGGGGTTGGGGTCCCCAAATCCCCCTGAAGACCATGCCCCTCAATGACCTAACTTTCTTCCATAAAGCGCCCCCCTTCAAAAATTTCCAGCATCTCCCAATAAGCTATGAGCTGGGGGCTGAGCTTTTTACACATGTGCCTTTGGGGTTCACTCAAATAATAGCAGTCCTCCTGTGACCCCCAAAGGCCCATATCCATCTCATAATGAAAAATGCAATGAGTCCATCTCCAACAATCCCCAAATTTTTAACAGTTCTGGCAGTGCTCAAAAGTCTAAGTCCAAAGTCTCCTCTGAGACTCAAAGCAGCTCTTAGTTGTGAGGCTCTATCAAAATTAAAAAGCAACTTACATATTTACAAGATATGTTGGCACAGTGTTAGTATCCCCATTGCAAAAGGGAGGAATAGGAAATTAATAAAAAGGAATCAGACCAGAGCAAAACTGGAACCCAGCAGCGAAAGCATTAATTTCTAAAGCTCTGTATCAGGTACCCAGGACACACTGTAGTATGATGTGAGCTTCAGAGATCTTGGTCAACCCTGGCCTGTGGCCTTGCTGTTTGCATCCCACATGGCCGTTTTCCCAGGCTGGCTCTCCTTACTGCCTGCAGCCTCCCTCAGCAGGCTTTCCACAGCCTGGCACTTCTACCTTCCTGGAGTCTCCATTGCAGCTTTGGTTTCACTCTCAAAGCTTCACTTGCCCTGTCAGGGGCTGCCTGTAGGGACTCTGACCCCCCAACACATTCCCTGGCCTACCAGACTTTACTTTGAAATCTTGGTGGAAGCCTCCATGACTTCATAAATCTTATGTGCCTATAAGACTGGCACCACGCGACATCAATAAGGTCTGCTGCAGGTGTGAAATACCAAGTCCTGCTTGAACCATGACTATGGCGGTCTTTGAGCACCTTGATGGCTGGGGAACAAAGCCCAGGGAAACAATTCTCCAGGTGGCCCTGTGCTACCTTAATGTAGTCTATAAGACCTTGTGTGATTTCCTTTCAGTCTAGTCTACTAGTTAGTAGAAGAGATTTTCAAGTAAGTTTTCCACTTTTTTCTCTGTTTAATTTGCTCACTTTCCATTAGTGCCCAAGATAAAGTCAATGTAAATATTGAAGTTGAGATCTTTCATGACTTTATTCCTAGTTAAAACTTTGCTTATTAATCAATAGGAATGTTTGAACAGAGACGTATTTTCAAATATGTTATCTAACTAAGCATATACAATGTTTTAAAATGATCTTATCATGTTTCTGTGAGTATTTTTATGGGATCTATCATGTATAATTATGTTCAAGGAATATAGCAAGAATGAGGCTTCTTTCATGTGTTTATAAACTCTTCTATCTGGGGATTGTTATGGGAGTGTAGATACAAAGTTGGTAATTGGTTTGGAGGATAAGATTAAAATGCAAATGATTTCTGAGATTAAGGAAGGGCAATTTAGTGTTACCTGTCAGAAATAGAATGTTGCTCAATCAGAATCTGTGTAGTAGAGTTCACTCTGTAATGTAACTCAACCATATAATATATGGTAAATATAAAGCAAATCAGGAAATTCAGGCTCCAGATCTTGTTTCTGCAACTGATTATTAGGTCTTAGCTGGGCTTAATTACTGTCGTCTTTACTACTCCTTCTAATATTCTTCTGAACCTTAGCTAGGAGAACAGTTGGTCAGAGTCCCTGCTTGCAGTCTTTTTGCATAGAATTGTTATGGTTTTGCATTAATCTTTACCATTAAACAAAGTTGTACAAAAGGACCCTTAACATTCAGCTATACTATTTGTGTTTCTGTTATATTTCTGAGGGGTTATTATTAAAATTTCTTCATGAAGCAAGTAACATGAACAAATTTGACTGAGTAGGCAATTTGGCAACTTGGAAAAGAAAACTTTCAAGGCACATATGATCTGGTGTCATACATGGCTGTGAGGACTAGATAGTGCTATATGAATAGGTTATATAGCTAAACTACATCACATGTATGGGTGTATGAATGCATATGCATGCATGCATAAAAGTATACTACTGTTTCTAGCAGGTGAAAGCAACTTTTTTTTTTATTTAGTGTTTATTCAAAAGGAGAGATACACATTCTATAGGTTGGAAACTGTGTGTCAATTGTCAGGCAGTGCATTAATTTGCAGCAGTACGAAGACTACATTGGCAATTGGACTCACCACCTGATTTCACTTGTGATAATTTGCTGCCATTCTCACATAGATGTACATATTTAGCATGTGCTAACTTGGACAATTAGCAGAGGACATGATATGCTACAACCATTTGCATCTTTTAAGCTTTTATGAAGGTATGACTCTTTGTAATTCCCCAAGTAATGTAGTTGTAACTTTCCGTTTACTCTCAAGATAGGCCAGAGACGTGATAATGGTTTCCATATGGCTCTTCCTTCCATAAGAGGCTTTACTACATGGTCGGGAAGTCATTGTGGAGGGACTGTTAATTGCTGAAGATATCACTTAAGCTTTGCAATTAAGACCTAGGGAATAATCAATGAATGGAAGCCGGAATCCCTTTTCCCCAAAGTTAGCCATAAAATCTAAAATCATTACATTAACTTTCCCTCCCCTTTCTCTGCAAATACTTGCCATAAAAGAAATTCTCTGGCATATTTTGTTTAATTGTAGGTCCTAAGACCCTCATTCCAAAAGGGTCCTGACCCATACCCATAAGGAAGAAATGATATAGCTGAAGGGTCAAGAATCTGTATGAACAGGCCTTGTCTGTTACTATTATTTTTGTAGAGCCAGGGTCACTACTTGATATACATAGGAACCAATACAATGAGACTGTTGTGTTTTTTTTGGCAAGAATAAAGAGCTTTATTATTCGACTGACCAGAAAACAGGAGTCACACTCCAGTCTGCCACCCCACTTGGCCAGGAACAGTGGAATTGAAGTGGCTGGAGGGAAGGTGACAGAGAGAGCTGGCTGGTTGTAACCAAGAGTCTTGCAATAGTCTGCTCCCGGTGCACCTGTCCAGGTGAAACTTGTAACTGGGGACTTTCAAGTCTTTCTATTATTCTGGTCCATCCTGTAACAGTTGCCAGTACTCCTTGCTTCTTCTTTATGTCCTCTAGGCCCTGCTCTTATTCTTCAGATTCTTCTCTTCAGAGACTTTTGGTTCTACCAAACTCTCAAGGTCATTCTCTGTCAGGTGCTAGCTTCTGTGTCTATGTCCTAAAAAACAGCTTGAACAGTGTTTAGGAGTAATGAACTCACCATGTTATGCCTTGGTTTCATTGTTAGCTAATTAAAATTGTATGATTACATAAAAGAATGTGTGGGTCAACTAGTTTCTTCAACATTGGAGGATTATGGAGCCACATAAGTAAATGTAGGAACAAAAGCAAATCTTGCATCACAGGAGGAAGATTGTTAGACATGTTATAAAAAAGATAAATTCCTAAGGTTATTAATGGAGAAGAAAGACTTCTGCTCAGCAGGCAGATAGTGAAAACAATAACAATCTCAACATGAGTCTCAAAGGCAGATAATTAGCTCATACGAAAAAATAGTTTAGACTAGCAGTTCTCAACTCTGTGTTAGAATTATCTTTTTAAAAGCACAAAAGCCCTATCACTCTTCCCAGAAGTTTAATAATGGGACCAGGTAGGACTGCCCAGCTCCATGGGGCTCCGTTCCCATCATAACTATATGCATGGTGCCCCTGGGGGTTGTGCAGTGCATGGCCTGTTCAGCGAGAAGCAGTGGCCCGACCATCCACTTTTCTCAAAGCTCCCCAGGTTTTTTAAAGCTTAGCTAGACTTGCAACAACTGACTCAGACCATCCTTTGTCTCTTATTCCTACACCAGCTATCTACAGTGCCTTTTTCTGATTACCCCTCAACATTCTTTGTGTTAAACAGAATCTCACCCATCTATAAATGGAATGGGTAGAATTAGGGGTACCAAATGGATAAAATTATTTGCCGCAGCCTATATCTCCTAAGGGCTGGGATTTAGCTCAGTTGGTAGAGCGCTGTGCTGAGGTCTCTGAGGTCCGGAGTTCAATTCCCAACACTGCAAAAATGGGAGAAGGACCTGGCAATCCACTCCTAAGGCAATCCCGAAACAGCCATTGAAAACCGTATGAGGGTCGCTATGAGTCGGATACCGACTCCACAGCACCTAACAACAACAACAACAACAACAACAACAAATATCTCCTAAGCATTACATCTTATTCTAGAGCAAGTGTTGGAAGAGCTGGATTTGGGGCATGTCTGGTAACAATGAACGACTCAAATGTACTAATAATAAGTAGCTAGTTTTGGTTTGTCTGCAATTACAGTCTATAGCAGAAGAAATCATCAGTAAATGGCAAAACTTCATGTGTCCAGCATGATGCTTATTACCTAATCATCTCACCAACATTGTTTATGTTTATTTTATTTCGTAATACATTAATTAGGAAAAGCGGGAGAGTATGAAAAATCACAAACATTGATAAATTTTTGATGTTGCTTCTGACTATTTTATGCTGATAATGAATCCTTAATATCTAGTTTTACAAAGGACTCGCTTCACAAATTAGGAAAGCTCACAATTTGTGGAATGTTCAAGCCTCTGTCACAGGAGGTATGACTGAAAGTATTGATAGTAGTTAAAGTCAGAAGAAAGTAACCCTGACTATTGTGATAATATTGGCTGTTTTTATGGCTGAACCCAAACACCTCTATCCTTATCTCTGGGAATTCCTGAAAGTCTGGTACTGACCCTGGATAAGATATGAATGAGATATACTAGTCAGTGATTTATAGTGTGCTGTTTAACGTTCAAAATAGCCTTGGAGGCCTTGGGAATGGCTTATCCACACTGTCAAGCAATGTATGAACTGAGGGTTGGCACCTAGGGTAATTGTTGCACAGCCTGGCTTGGCTGTGGCATCAGCACAGTAGAAAAGACTCCACTGCAAACCTGTGGCTGCCCACTCTAAAGACCAGGCATGTCCTGTGTGATGAAAACAGGTCCCTGGAGTGCTGTCTTGGAAGTCTCAAATTTTCTGATTGCTTGGGCCTTGTTTCCCTTGCACTTCCCTATCCTTCACTTTGGTGTAAGCCCTGAAGGAATACATACTGGAGTCTGTGAGTCCTTACCGTATTCAGCTCTGTGTGATTGATGCATATACTGCGTGCAATGTGCTATATATTTATTAGGCAACTGTGGATGAATAAGAAAAAAAAAAACCCCTGAATCTAAATTATAATCTGGTGTGCTTATACCTACTGGATGGGCTGGGATTTAGCTCAGTTGGTAGAGTGCTGCGCTGCAGTCTCTGAGGTCCCGAGTTCAATTCCAAGCACCACAAAAATGGGACAAGGGCCTGGCAATCCACTCCCAAGGCAATCCAGAAACAGTCAGCCATTGAAAACCCTATGAGGGTCGCTATGAGTTGGATACTGACTCAACGGCACCTAACAACAATGCTTAGTTTAAATGTCTGATATTTAATCTATATTGAACTTTGTATACTATTTCCTCCTCATTTTTGTTGTATGATTTATGTCTTTGTCTAAAAACTGTCTTTAAAATTTTAAACTACAAAATATATGCTTTTTGTGAAAAAAGACACAAGGACAATGTTAAGTACTTGTAATTTTCACAATTTTCACAGGTAATTTGCATAAGATAATCGTTTGAGAATTGTAGCTCAGTTGTCTAGCATTTAAATCAACCTTAAGTAGGTTCCTGAATCTTAAAGCTTCCTTTCATATTATAATGAATAAGGTAAGACAGTTTTATTGGTAATGTTCTTAAAATGAAATTGACTTTAATCTACTAAGAAAGAATGTCAAAGACTGTGTTAATGTTATCTTCTAACTTGTATTTTCAGACTTGTGCAGTTGACTATACTCCGTGCTACAATGTTAATCAATTTTTAGAGATGTGCCTCCATTTAATATTGAGAAATATTTTTGAAATCTTCGCAAAGTATATTTTAATCTTTCTTTTTGATGGAGTAGTTTCAGTTTTACCTTTAATTTGCAATTTATTTGATGGAAGGATGTACTTCTCTACTTAAATTATTTACATGCCACTAAACATATACAACGGCTGGGATTTAGCTCAGTTGGTAGAGCACTGCTCTGCAGTCTCTGAGGTCCAGAGTTCAATTCCCAGCACTGCAAAAAATGGGAGAAGGACCTGGCAATCCACTCCCAAGGCAATCCCGAAACAGTCAGCCATTGAAAACCCTATGAGGGTTGCTATGAGTCAGATGGATACTGACTCGACGGCACCTAACAACAACAACAAACATATACAAAAAATACTTTATTTGTAAGTCTTGGCGGACCTTTATCCTGATAATGGGAATAGCACCCTATTTAAATAGGTAAATTATAAGTAAAATCACATTTTGAAATGGTATCTTCAATTTCTCACCTATTTATAATAGGTTCTGAATGATTACATTTTTATGGAGACCATAAACACTTAGAAATATTTTTTGCCCATGAAATTGTATTATGGTTCAAATAAATATGTCCTCATGGCAGCTCTTCTTTTGATTTAATTCTGGTTATATGATCAGGGTAAGAGTTTAGAATATTTTTAAAATTGTTTAACTAGTATATGATATAAGGAAAGGCAAATACTGTTTTCTAGCAGTCCATGTGTATTATTTCTTGCTTATTTTATGTATATGTATATGTATATTTTTTCTGAGCAATTTAAATGAGCCAAATCACATTTTAAGTATTCCAACAGAAACTCACTATTCAAAAGAACTACTTATCACATAATTTCATGAGATAAAGGCACTCTAATATAAATCTTTATCCTCAAATGAAGATGTTTTCATTGATTGGGGATGCATCTATTCATTTTTGGAGTCACTGTGCATGTTTTGATCTTAGTTTGTATTCCTCAAACTATTAAATTTTGTGACCCTTTGCTGGCTGTGGATGGGAAGAGGAATTATGTCTGTTAGGAACTGTTTCCATAGAGCTGAAATGAAAAAGAACTCAGCTGACTACAGAAGAACCACCTGAGAAGATCATTTCCTTTGCTGCTTCCTTAGTAAAGCCCTTCAGGGAGGTATTTAGTTGCTAGTAACTGAAATCCAACATATATTAGCCTAAATTAAAAATGGGATTTTTGAAAAAGAAGCACAGTAGGCTGCTTTCAGAACATAAGGAACTAGAACAATGTCCTGGAACTCACCAACTGGAATTAATATCAGGAATGTGACTCTCTGTATTATTTTTCTGTTCTTTCTGTTGATAGGCTTTGTTCTCTTGGGCTTCTCCACATGTCCAATCTCATGACCCAGAGGACAGGCTCATCCCAGCCAGCTATTGCCAAAGAACATTAGAGAAGGCTGGCGATTCATCCAGCTGAGTTGTGTGATTGCATATCAGGAGTGCTCTGTGCTGGGACATGGACCCATCCTGTGATGATGAGGGTGGGGGGTGCAGAAGAGTGTTAGTGGCCAACTCCACTAGCATAACATGGGTGGGTTAGGGAGGCGATGCTATTACCAAAGAAAGATGTGGCAATTACCAGAAGAAGGTAGAAAGTAGTATTGGGCTGAAAGAGACATCATGTAGCAACTTTTACATTGTACTCAATATGGGTGCAATGTGAAAAGTCATTCCAAATTAACTTATTTCTTTACTGATAATGTTATTTAGGTAATGAAGTAGAAAATGCTGCAGATAAATCTTTTCTTTTTCATCAATCTATTTAGTAAAGTCCTACAAAATCTGTGCCTGCAGTTGTACCACTCAGATCTGTACTCTCAGATCTCAGAAGCTAAGTGGGGTCAGACCTGGTTAGTACTTGGATGGGAGACTGCCTGGGAACAGATACTGTAGGCTTGGGAGAACGACGCGGCATTCCACTCTCCCAAAATAATCAGCCATTAAAAACCCTATGAATAGCAGAGAAACACTACAATACTGTTTGGCCTGCTGTCCATAATGCCACTATGTGTAGGACACCAACTTCATGGCACCTAATGGCTTGGGATTTAGCTCAGTTGGTAGAGCACCACTCTGCAGTCTCTGAGGTCCCAAGTTCGATTCCCAGCACTGCAAAAATGGGAGAAGGATGTGGCAATCCACTCCCAAGGCCATCCTGAAACAACCAGCCATTGAAAACCCTATGAGGGTCGTTATGAGTCAGACACAACTCGATGGCACCTAACAACAACAACGACAATAACAGCCTGCAGCTGTAGCCCTGTGGCATGCGATCCATCAGATCTCAGAAGCTAAGCAGGGTTGGGCCTGGTTAGTACTTGGATGGGAGACCACCTGGGAACACTATAGGCTTGGGAGCTGGATTCAGTAACCCACTCCCAAAAATCAATCAGCCATTGAAAACCCTATGAACAGCAGAGAAGCACTGAGAATAGTGATTTGCCTGTTGTACATAGGGTGGCTATGAGTCGGATACTGACTCGATGGAACCTAACAACAACAACAACAACAACAACAACAACATCTTTGTGAATGAAACAAGTATTATGGACCGAATGACAACGCTTTTTGATGAATTATTTGAATTATTTGCTGTCTATTTGGAGTGACGTTTCTGGAACCACACCATAAAATTCAGTGTTCCCACTGCGAAATATTGCTTTTGTAAGTATCTTTATGTTAGGTTGTTGTTACGTGCCGTCGAATCGAGTCCGACTCATAGCAACCCTATATACAGCAGATCGAAACACTTGCTGATTCTGTGCCAGGCAAAAGATCTTATTTATGTTTAAGCCCATTGTTGCAGACACTGTGTCAATCCATCTGGTGGAGGGTTTTCCTCTTTTGTGTTGACCTGCCACTCTCCCAAACATGATGTCCTTCTCCAGGGATTGATCTCTCCTGACTACATATCCGAAATATGTAAGACGCAGTCTGGCTATTCTTGCTTCCAAGGAACACTCTGGTTGTACTTCTTCTAGGACAGATTTGTTGGTTCTTCTGGCAGTCCATGGTATATTCAATAAATGTCTCCAGCACCACAATTCAAAAGCATCAATTCTTCTCCTGTCTCCCTTGTTCAATGTCCAGCTTTCACGACCATATGATGCCACTGAAAATACCATGGCGTGAGTCAGACGTACCTTTGTCTTCAATGTGACATCTTTGCTTTTCAACACTCTAAAGAGATCTTTTGCCACAGCTTTTCCTAGAGCAATGCGTCTTTTGATTTCTTGACTGTTGCTTCCACGGGTGTTGATTATAGAGCCAAGCAAAGCAAAATCTTGGACAACCTCAATCTCTTCTCCATTTATTGTGAAGTTGTGTGCTGACCCAGTTGTAAGGATTTTTGTTTTGTTGATGTTTAGTTGTAACCCATATTGAAGGCTATGATCTTTGATCTTCATCAGTAAATGTTTTAAATCCTCTTCACTTTCAGCAAGCAGAGTTGTGTCATCTGCATAATGCAGGTTGTTAATGAGTCTTCCTCCGATCTTGATGCCACATTCTTCCTCATAAAGTCCAGCTTCTCAGATTATTTGCTCAGTGTATAAATTGAAGAGATAGGGTGAAAGTATACAGCCTTGACACACACCTTTCTCAACTTTAAACCAGGCAGTGTTTCCTTGTTCTATTCGAACAACTGACTCCTGGTTCACGTACAGATTTCTCATGAGCACAATTAGGTGTTCTGGTATTCCCATTTTCCAAAGTGTTATCCATAATTTGTTATGATCCACACAATCAAATGCATTTGCATAGTCAATAAAACATAGATAGACATCTTTCTGATATTCTCTGCTTTCAGCTACTATCCACCTGACATCAGGAATGATGTCCCTGGTTCCCCACCCTCTTCTGAATCCCACTTGATT
The DNA here is from genome assembly GCA_007922755.1 of Pedetes capensis. NCBI lineage: Eukaryota > Metazoa > Chordata > Mammalia > Rodentia > Pedetidae > Pedetes > Pedetes capensis. Next base: position 19,213 of record VMDO01031766.1, read on the forward strand.
TTCTGGTAATTCCCTGTCTACATACTGCTGCAGTCGTTTCTGAATGATCTTTAGTAGAGTTTGCTTGTGTGCGATATTGATGATATTGTCCGATAGTTTGCACATTCAGTTGGATCCCCTTTTTTGGGAATAGGCACAAATAGGGATCTCTTCCAGTCAGTTGGCCAAGCAGCTGTTTTCCAAATCTGTTGGCATAAACATGTTAACACCTCCTGTGCTGCATCTGTTTGTTGAAACATCTCTATTGGTATCCCATCAATTCCTGGAGACTTGTGTTTCGCCAGTTCTTTCAAGGCAGCTTCCACTTCCTCCTTCAACACCATTGGTTCCTCTTCATATGCAACCTCTTGGAATGGTTGGTCATCTACCAATTCTTTCTTGTATAATGACTCTGTGTATTCTTCCCATCTTCTTTTGATGTTTCCTGCATCATTTAATATTTTCCCTGTAGAATCTTTCACTACTGCCACTCGAGGTTTGAATTTTTTCTTCACTTCCTTAAGCTTGA
>VMDO01031767.1:0-19716 GCA_007922755.1 Pedetes capensis
TTTTGGACATGTAGGCAGGAGAGATCAATCCCTGGAAAAGGACATCATGTTTGGGAGAGTGGCAGGTCAATGCAAAAGAGGAAATCCCTCCACCAGATGGATTGACACAGTGTCTGCAACAATGGGCTTAAACATAAATAAGATCATTTGCCTGGCACAGAATCGGCAAGTGTTTTGATCTGCTGTACATAAGGTTGCTCTGAGTGGGACTCGACTCGATGGCACCTGACAACAACAACAATAGCAACAAGAACAACAACAATAACAACTCAAGAAGTAAAAGATAATCTGAATTATCCTTTAAGTATTAGAGGAATTGAATTTGAGTCAAAAACATTTACATCCAGAAAACTTCCAGCTAAGTGGTTTCACTGATGAATACCACCAATTTTATGCAAAGTCTTCTTGTAAATTTAGTCAGGAGGCTCTTCCCAACTCTTTCAATGTGGCCAGTACTATCATGAAAACAGAACTAAAAACATTATCCAAAAAAGAACACTATAGACCAATATCTTTCACAAATATAGACTTTAAAGTCCTTAAGAAAACTTAAGCAAATCAAATTTAGTGATAAACAAGAATGCTCATTTTATTCAAGCAAGAAGGATTCTAGAATTATAAGACTTTTAATATATAAATTTAAGCAAGGTAATCTCACAATCATTCTAAATAATGGAATCATCATGATCATTGATTAAAATAACTGATAATATTTGACACAATTTTAAAATTTACTTCATGATAATTGACACTGAGCAAACTAGTTACAGAAACTTCCTAAATCCAATAATACATAAAAAACTAAAGCAAACATATGTAATGGTGAAAGAATCCATTTTTCTCAGTAAGAATAGTATATGAAAGTAAAATAGATGTTCAAATTTCTAATCAATATTATACTGATGATCTTACCATGTGACTAAAAAAATCAAGAAAATGAAAGAACCCAAATTAAGAGGAGAATGTAAAATTTTGCTTTTGCAGATGACACATCCATGTAGAAAGCCTTAAGAAATCCACAGAAAACAGGGTTAACATTAGTGAGTTTAGCAAGGTTTTGTTGTTGTTGTTGTTAGGTTCCATCGAGTTGGTATCCAAATCATAGTGACCCATAGGGTTTTCAATGGCTGACTGTTTCGGGATTGCCTTGGGAGTGGATTACCAGGCCCTTCTCCCATTTTTGTGCTGGGAATTGAACTCCTGACCTCAGAGACTGTAGCGCAGAGCTCTACCCACTAAGTTAAATCCCAGCCCAGTAAGGTTTTAGGATATAAAATCAATACATAAAAATAAAAAGAATTTTAAAAATTATGTCTACATACTAGTAACAAACAACTGATATGAGAATTTAAAGACAATTCTATATAAAATAGCTTAAAAATATGATCTCCCCAGAGATAAACTGGGCAAAAGACATTAAAGACCTGAACATTATAAGTATAAAATACTGTACATATAAATTAGAGATAGATGGAGAGATAAACTGATTTCTTAGATTTTAACTATTATCATTGTTAAACTATCAATTCTACTCAAATTATTCCATAATGTAAATGCAATCTCAACTAAAATTCCTTCAGGATATTCTTTGTAGAGATGGTAGACCATAGTAAGTGGATTCTAAAATTTATATAGAAACAGAAGGAGCTAGATACAATAGTCAAAAAATCTGAAAAAGAGGACTTTAACTATCCTAGAGTTCTTATAAAGCTTGTGTGAGGATAATGTCAATTAGTATTAAAAATGGGCACTATAGGTAGACAAATTTAGTACAACAGGGAATCCAGAAACAAACATAAATATAAGTGATCAACTGATATTTTGTAATTGTGTTAAGACAATTAAGTGGGGAAGTAGCAATCTTTTCTACAAGTTGAACAAGAGATACTTAAAACCACATAGAAAAATAAATCTTGATCCATATTTCACTCCATAAAAAGATCCTCCAAAATTCAAAATAGATCAAAGATTTGCTGTCTATTTTTCAATCTAATCTGCCCACATTTAATGGTTTCAGAGGGCTACAAAATCAGGTGCGGATTAGAGTCACACGTGGACTGGAATTAATTTGTACTGTGGGGGCTTGTGTGTTGCTATGATGCTGAAAGCTATGCCACCGGTATTTCACACACCAGCAGGGCCACCCACCATGGACAGGTTTCAGCTGAGCTTCCAGACTAAGACTATTGAGAAAGACTCAACAGCCCACTCCTGAAACAATTAGCCATTGAAGACCCTATGAGTAGCAGAAAAGCACTGCCAAATATAGTGCTGGAAAATGAAACTCCCAGGCTGGAAGGCATTCAGGAAACAACTGGAGAAGAGATGTGCCCTCAAAGTAGTGTAAAAGTTAATGACAGGAATGGAGTAAAGCCCCTGGGACCTCCTTTTGCTAGTGTGGTAGGGCTCAAAATGAGAAGAAACATAATGGTTGCAACAATGGGTGCAAACATAAAAAGATCATGTGCATTGCAGTGTTGGGTAGTGTTTTGTTCTATTGGACATAGGGGCACTACGAGTCAGATTTGACTCCATGGCACCTAACAGCAGAATTGTTGAAAGGGTGAGGATTAGATTTGAGAGTATAGTGTACATACATATAAGAGCTTGAACTATAGAACTTCCAGATGAACATTTGGGAAGATTTGCCAAAGATTTATTAGGCATCATACCCAAAGAAAATTCATGATAGACTGTACTTCATAACAATTATTTTTGTTTTTCAAAAGGTGCTGTTTGAAAATAAAATGCCTCAGGTTAGAGAGAAGACATTTGCAAATCACGCATCTGACAAATGACTTAACTCTGACATATTTTAAGGAAATTTTACAACTTATATACAAACAGAAAAATGGGCAAAAGATCAGAAGAGATGCTTCACTAAAGAAGTGATAACAAATAAGCACATGAAAATGTGCTGAACATCATTACTCACCAGAGAAATGAAAATTTAAACTGCTCTAAGATATCATTGCACACTTCCAAGAATAACCAAAATTCAGAAAACTGATTATGTGTACAAAGTGCTGTTGAAAATGTAAAACAGCCAGTACTTGCAAACCTAGTTGTTGTAAGTATATAAAATGGTTTGAAAATCAATTTGGCAATTTCTTTAAAAAGTTAAACATGCAATCCACTCATTTTTTCCTAGGTATTAATACAAGATAAATGAAATAATACATAGGTAAAAAGTGTGAAAATTGAGAATAGCACCTTTTTTTTGTTGTTAGTATCCACAAACTAGAAGCAATTCAAATGTCCTGTAACAGATTAACACATAAATTATGGATATTTCATATTCTGCTATATGAGTCAATTCTTTTATTGTAATAATTTTATTTGCTTCTCTTGATTTTCTTCCTTACGTAAAGTCATATCATCTATAAATGTTGATAATCTCTATCTTCTCTTTAATAATTTTATAATGATAATCCATTTAACCTTTTAAATTGAGTGAATTACCTCACTGTGATGTTACCAAGAGTGAACATAATGATCTTTCTTCTTCATTACATCAGCGGAAAGGACTTTGGCACACTACTGTTTTTTGGACTAATACATATACACACACAAATATAGCTATGTGGGTTAGATTATCTAACTTTAAGAATTATGTCTGGATATATGTTTTTTAAAACAAGAATTGGTATTGATTTTTATCAAACTAATTTTGAATTTTTCTGAAGATGGAAATATGATTTTTCTCTTTAGATCTAAAAAATAAATTTTGATAATATAATTCTATTATGGAAACATTCTTTTGTGTGGAGGTTGAACTCAGGGTCTTGCATATATGTTGCAATTGCTCTACCACTGAGCTGCATCTCTAGCCCATTTTTTACTTTTTACTTTGAGACAGGGTCTCTCTATGTTATACATGCTACCTGCCTCTGCCTCTTGAGTTGCTGGGATTATAGGCATGTGCCACCATACCCAGCTCTATGTACCAAAACATTCTTAAAGGCCTGAAATAAATCCTGCTTGCTTAAAGTGGATTATTTCTTTAAGGTTCTATTGTATTCTTCTTTTACTCACATTTTAATTAGAATTTTTGCAAAGAACTTACAAGAGAAATCAATCTATAGCTTGTGTGTGTAATCATTCATTAAACGCACACGTGTATGTTTAATGAATGACTGCGTACACACACACACACACACACACACACACACACACATTTATTTGTGGTGCAGAGAAGTGAACCCAGGGCTTCACACATGCTTTTCAAGTGCTTTACCACTGAGCCTCACTTCCAGCCCATTTTTAACGCTTCTATCTTGGCACTTAAGAACAACAACCATCTTGAGACAAGCCTGCAGCCATAGCCCTCTTGTGTCTGATCCTGTCATATCTCAGAAGCTAAGCTGGATTCTGTCAGGTTAGTACTTGGATGGGAGATGGCCTGGGAATACTAGGTACTATAGGCTTGGGAGAAGGACAATGCAGCCCACATCAAAAACAAAACAAAGCAAAACAAAACAAAGAAAAAAAATCAGCCACTGAAAATCCTATGAATGAAAATCCTATGAATGGAAGAGAAGCACTGACAATAGTGCCAGATATGGCACCATGTTGGGTAATGTTTCATCTGTTATACATAGGGTCGCTATGGGTTGGACTCAACTCAACAGCACCTAACAACAATCTTGAGACAGAGTCTTGTTAAGTTACGCTGGTTGCCTCTGGCTTAGAACTTGTGACCCTCCTGCCTCTGCTTCCCAAATCACTGGGAGGCATATATGCATCCTAGGCAAATGCTCTACAAGAGAGCCACATTGAAGCCCCCTTTTTTATTTTGAGAGAGGGTCTTACTAAATTGCACAGGCTGTCTCTGGCCTCAAACTCATGATCCTCCTGCCTCAGCCTCATGAGCTGCTGAAATTGCAGATGTGGACCCTGGCACCCAGCCTAAAAATTAATTTTTTAATAATCTTGTTATTTGATTTGAATGAGAGATTTTTTTCTGAAACAATGGTAATGGCAGATTTGCATCTTTGAGGAATCAAGGGAAATTCTCAAGGTTTTACATCCTGACTTTTCTTCCTCTCTTGGTAGAATAGGTTGTTTGTTTGTTTGTTTATGATATTACACTTATCTATAGCCATGTCTCTTCTCCTAGTACCATCTTCAGGACTCCCAGACTTATTCACTGATCATCAACAATACTGCCTCCCATAGTTGTGTCTATACTTTTAGAAGTTTTGAAGTCTACCATTTGTCATAATTCTGGACAATTTTTGTGACTTGCATTTCTGCTTCTGTACCATACAATTAAAAATTTTAATTTAAAACCTATTTGATTCTAATTTTGCTGAGATTCCTCATGGCTATACTATGCCTTTTGCCTGCTTTCTCTCCCCCCTTTCTTCTACCAGTGGGAACTTCTGCTTTTGAAAAATCTATCTTTTCTTATATGGTGTAGCTCAGTTGTTAGAGTGACACTCTGCAGTCTCCATGGCTCTGGGTTCCATCCCCAGCACCACAAAAACAGGAAAAGGTGTGGCAATCGACTCCTGAAGCAAATTAGAAATAATCAGGGTCACTGTCAGACATGACTAGATGGCACCTAACAACAACAACATCTTTTCTTATATTTGAGTTTTTACTATTGTTATCACCTCTACAAACTTCCTTCTTGTACAACATTTCAACTTCTCATGCTTTATTGCATTTGATTGAATTTTGTAGCAATTAAATATAATGTGAAATTCCCAGGATTTCTATACTTACTAGCTTCAGTAAAAAGGTAATGTTGTGGTTTTTATTTCCATATTTCCTTGTTACATCGTGTTCAGTAGAAGTAGGAATTTCAGTAAGATGCTACCATATTTAAATTATAAAAATGCGTTTTGAAATTCTATAAAGAAAATATTGTATTCATTTGGCCCAGATACCTCTGGTGGGCAAGGTTTTAAGAACTCCTATATCTGTAATAATGTAAAATTTATTTTTAGTATATTTCAGTATTTATTATTTAACATCTTTGTACATAGTCTTACTTTGATATAACCTAAAATAATTGGCTTTAAGACACCATCAATTATGTATAAAATGTGAAGTGTAGCTTTGTTACTAAAATATAATGGATCATTCAGTCATTCTATAAATGGTTTAACACTTGTTTATATAGTATAAAACATTCCATTAAATAAAATAAGGATTCATATTGTTGCCAAACAATGGAAGCTAGATGCCAGAACTATTTCTATAACTATGAAAATTATGCACAGTGAAGAGTTTGCCAAATTTGGGGGTTACTACTTCTTTATTTCAAAACCTTTTACTCTAATTAGGAAAGCACTTTAATCTAGAAATCTGTATAGATAGAAATAGTTTTTATTCTAGTATACTGGAACTATTTAGCTAAACACACTTATACATTTATCAGCAATATTTTGAGTCGATTTTAATCAGTAAACTCCTCTCATGTATCATTTCACTCACATAGTCTTTTCTGCAATGAGGTAAACTATCATACATCTAATAAACTAGATGGTATTATTGCCTACATTCTTGCTTTCTTCAAATTCATTTGCTCTCTAAAGCAAGTCATAGCATGCCCTCCCTTGCTTTAAACTCTCCCATGGGTTCTCATTGCAGTAAACATAATATCAAAATTCTTACTGTGTTTTCCTTCTTGTGTTGCCAATAACTTCAGTCTTAGCTCTTATATATATATATATTCCTTTCACTATGCCCAGCCATACAGTCCTTCATTCTGTTATTCCAGGATATTGTGCCCATTGATGTCCCAAAACGTTTGTATGGGCTAATCCTTCTGTCTAGCAAGATTCTTGTATCCAGATTATTATGTGTCAGTTTCCTTGTAATCAATGGGACTGAGTTCAAGTATAACTCTAAAGTGGGGACTTCCTTTGCAGTCTTAGATAAAAATAATTTGTCCCAGCTGGGTGCCCTGGCATACACTTGTAATCTCAGCTACTCAGGAGGCTGAGGCAGGAGAATCACACGTTACAGGCCAGAGGCAGTCTGCAAAGTTTAGCAGAACTTGTCAAAAAAAACCCCAAACAATAAAACAAACAAAAAACCCCAAAGCCAAAGAAAAACATGTCCCTCCACTGCCCAAATATCCTTTATTACACAATTTTATTTTCGTTATGTCACTTATTCCTCTGTGTGGGCTCCTACAAGGTAGAGGCAGGTCTTGATCATCTCTGTTCTCAAGAACCCACAGCATTCGGCACATGGTTGTGTAACAAATATGAATTGAATAAAGAAGTCTATCTTTAATACCTGTGTACAAACATTTATTTACGGGTACAAATCTTTGTATGTGAACTTCATGCAGTTTTCATTTGGTGGGCAATCTTTAGTAGTCAGAAAATTCTATAGATCTAAAGGGATATGCGTTAGATTCATTTCTGAAATCTAAAACCAATAGAATCTAAGTTTTTAATTTAAAAAATAGAGGGGTTACAAATTAGTAACTCACTTTTCTCTGTATTATAAATTTGCCCTATGTTCAAAATGTACTAGGAAAATATTCATCAATTATACATATGTATAAGGCAGGTGTTTAATACATATATATGACAATTTCTATTCATTATAATAAACCATATAACTTTGCCATATTCTTACCTGGTAAGGTCACATCTGACCTAAATAAGAACACTGACCCAATTGCATGGCACATTTAATAAAATCAATTACATTGCTCTGGCATATTTTTAGATTTTAACAAGAGATATAATGATGCACACATAAATAATTTAGAGGATTTGATTACTTTGCTTTTTACTCCAGTCATGTTGTGCTTCAAAGTTTATCTGTGTAATAGCAACTGAATTGGTGTGAGAGTTTCCCAAAATTTTCTTTTCCATTAACCTTTTCAAAGGAACTTTTCCTAAGGTCTGTTAAGCAGAAGTCAATTTTAATATAATAAGGTTATGTTCTCAGGACACAGCTTGAAGAGAATAATTATAAATATTCATTAAATTTTATCTATTCTAAAAATACACAAACCTAAATAATTTATTCATTTAATATAAATAAGGGCCAAGTGTAAAGCATGAGGGGTATTCAAGGATGGAGTTCTAGGCGACCCATCAAAGATGTCCAATACTTATCTGAAATTACATCGTAAAATTCAAAAAGTTAAAATTATACATTATGAATTTCAACAAATTAGGTTTGAAATCATAATAAGCTAGAATTAGACCACTGAATTGTATGGATTTGATTAAGAAATGAATATAGAGAACAGGAAATGATATCCTTCAAATTGAACTTGACTTCTATTTGCTTTTGCTTTATATACAAGTTTCATCACAGGTTTTCTTTGAAGAAGAAAACTATATAATAATATTAAATTTGTCATAAAAATCAAGTACATTCTCTTTCTAATATCATGTTTAAAGTATAAAACAGCAGCACAAATATTAACACTGAATTCATTTTGATCAGCAGTGGAGGATAATTAGAGTATAGGATCTACATGGTTTGATATGCAAAATTGAGGATATTATTGTTAATAATACATCATCAGCATATGGGATAGATCACAATCATTTCATTTACATACTTGCATGTATTCACATCTTTTGCCATATGTTTTTGCTATTCCTCTAAAACCAGATGCAACACTAATTTTTTTACCCCTTGAATTAAGCAAGCTTTATCGTTTCACTTGGCCCATAATTATAATCTTAGCATCAAAACACATTTTATATTTTCACTTGCCTTCTATTGATCCCTGCCATGATCATCATAAAATGGCCTGGATGATAAAAGATATATGGAACAGTTCTACATTGTCTCTTTTGCCTGAAACAAGGCCATTCCATATAAGCCAATCACCAGACAGGTAAATGAGTCAAATTATAATCAGCAGAACTCCATAACTGCCTAGAAGCTTATTAAAGACTCCTAAATAAACCCAGCTGAGAAAAGCTGGGCCTAACACAGATCATTTGAGCCTTGAGATAAAGAAAAGTTACATCTATGTATCACTGAAATTTTTGTGGTTATTTACAACCCATTTATGATTTTTAAACTTTTCATTTTGAAACAATTTTCAATTTCAAACTTATTGAAAAGTTCTAAAGATTGTACAGAACTCTTCAGTAGCTTTCTTCTAATGTTAATATTGCAAAGCTATGGGAAAGGTGGGCATGGTGGCTCACGCCTGAAATCCCAGCAACTTGGGAGGCAGAGGCAGGAGGATCGCAAATTCACGGCCAGAGGTAGCCTGTGTTAATTAGCAAGACCCTATCTCAAAAAGTAAGAAATGTGCTGGGAGTGCAGGTATGTGGTAAAGTGCCTGCAAAAGCATGTGTGAGGCCCTGAGTTTAACTCCACAGTACTTGAAAAATAAAATAGCCATAGTCAATTTACCAAAACTAAAAAATTAACTCTGGCACAGGAATTTATTAAGATTTCACTGACATTTCAACTAATGTTCTTTTTCTGTTCCACTAATGGTCAAGATACCACATTGCTATTATTAATCATTTATTATCACTTATTTAGTATGTGCCTGCAAGCCATACCACTGTGGTGTCCAATCCCATCAGATCTCAAAAGCTAAGCAGTGTTGTGTTGGACCTGCTTAGTACTTGGATGGGAGGCCACTTAGGAATACCAGGTGCTGTAGGCTTAGGAGAAGGACCTAGCAACCCATTCCCACAAAACAATCAGCCATTGACAGCCTTATGAATAGCAAAGAAGTACTGACAATAGTGTTTTATCCATTGTACCTAGAGTTGCTAAGAGTCAGACACTGATTCAAAGGCACTTGACAACACAATATTTAGTTTGTGATCCCTTAGATGCATCCAATTACACAGGGCTAAATACCAATTCAGTTCCCCCACTGGATAAGTTAGATAAAGCAATGTTCAGACTTTAATGTGCATATGAACTAATTTGGGATCTTGTTGAAATACAGATTCAGGTTCAGGTAGGATGGCTCCAGAGATTCTTTCTGGATTTCTAACAGGTTCTCATGTGATGCTAATTTTATTGGTCCATGACCACACTTTGAGTAGCAAAGTCCTAAGATACAAAACCTATGATTAGAGAGCCTGAGTGGTAACTCCATAAAGGTCCAGATTTAAGGCCAGGTGTGACATCACACAGGGTCTCAGCACCTGTGTGGAGGTGAGGCTGAGGCAAGAGAATTTCAAGTTTGAGGTCAGCCTGGACTATCTAATGAGACTCTGCCTTAGGGGAAAAAAAAAAAAAAACCAAAAAGAGTTCCAGACTTATCTTTCCTGCAGCTCAATCAAATGGATGTTCAAAGTCCCAGCAACTCAGCTGTTAGAAATAAATCCAAATCCAATTCATACCCTCCTACTGGTCTAAATTAATATCATTGTTGATTCTACTTTATTTATATTATCAGTAATGGGATACATTTTCTCTTTTTAAAACATTCTGATTTAGATCCCCATAAAAATACTATTTCAATTGCCAAGAAAAGAAAAATAAAAGAAAGAAATTAAAACACATTTGGTTATAGCTTTCTCTTTAAAACTCTATATAATTTCTATTAATGCAACATTTCAAGGAATTCAAAACACTTCATTCAAAACTGAGCAATTCCTTGGAAAACAAATGATATATTTATTATTAAAGCACTACTTTTAACCTAAACTATAAAGGAAACCTCACAAAAAATTAAAAAGATGATTAGATTATATAAAAGCAGCCCAATGTATTATTTGTTAGACTAACAAAAGATTTAAGACAATGTGTGGCTATGTGGTAGAAATGAAATCATAGCCATAGTAGCTCATCATGCATAGCCTCTAAGCTGAAATATTACAGCAGCTGACCCTTTAAAATCTCATCTTCTCTTACTATTATACAAAAGAAATTGGGCAGACACTGCAATGCACTATGTGGGATTTGGTCATGTACTTTCTGGGTGGGAACAACAAAATGAGATTGTGATTTTAAAGTACTTTATTTCTTCCTTGAGCCCTGTAATAGTGTTACTGAATAGAATTTTCACTTCTGTCTACCCCTACTACCCTGAAACTCCCTAACACTTATTGTCAACACTATAATCTCAAACTAATTAATTAGATCGTGCAACAAACACATATACCACTATGAAAAAATTGCATGAATCAACACTGCAACACGATTAAGTATTTGAGAAACATTACTTGCTCTCTAATTAGTTTGGACTCTTACAATGGCTTCACATTCTTTCCTGTGGTACTAAAGAAAGTGAGGATCTCTATTCACTCTTCTACACTAACCAAACTTCTGGTTCTCTGGAAAGTAAGTTATATTATCAATAAGTGTCTATGCAGGTTCTGCATTTCTTGCAAGAAACATGGGAAACATTCAATATTTGATGTGTGTATATATATGATATTTTTAACTGTATGCTTATTTCACAGTTTAAATCAGAGTTTATGGGACTCTTGTTTTTACATTTGTATACACAAGCACTTGGAATCAGGACATATAGTCAATATTGTTTTCTATCCTCTTACAGATGTACGACTTCTTTTCTATTTCAGATAGTACATCTAACCTTCTATTCCATAGAACAACACAGCCCAGATATGTTACAATATCATATGGCCTATAGATGGCCAATTGGTTATTGATACATGTCTTAGCGTTTAACTTTTCATTATATTTCCCTTTATGATCTGCAGAGTAAAGATTTTAGCTATTCTTTTCCTAATTTTGCCTTATATAAACCTGGGGAATTTGAATCAATGTGTTTCACTCACTAGGTATACCTGAATGAACTGTGTGTTCTTTGTTGTCAAATCTTGATCATGATTCTACGTTGAACTCACTACTGATAATGTCTCTAGGTAAGTAAATGTTAAATTGGTGTGCCATATATACTCATCTCTCAGCCTCAGGGTAATACTGACATAAATAAGTGTATCAGATGCATTGTTATAAGTCAAGTCTCCAACACAGAAAAATGATAATAGAAGCTGTTTAAAATGAGGTTTAAAATGAAAAATCAGTTCAAAATATTCTCTGTCAGACAGATGACACTGTTTCTGCTTTCTGTCAAAAGGAAGCATATTGATAACTTTCTCCATTTTCCAAGTATGTTTTTCAAATATGAGACTCAGCATCAGAGACTCATAGGGCACTTTCTCCAGATTTAATATTCTCATTCCCTAGCCCTTTGAAAAATGGCAGCAACCAACTTTCATTGTGAACATTTATTCCTAAGCATTTTTTGATCAGGTTAGATCATGTTCTGAATAAATAAAGTATTTTATTTATTCATTCCATAAAGTACCCATTAATTTTTCTCTAATAGGATAAAGTCATAGTCTAAGACTCTAAGATTTCTTGGAGATAAAACTGAAATTGCTGGGCCATTCAGCAAATTACTCTTAAAGGGTAATTTTTTAACTATGCATTAGGACAAAGTCAGCAAATGCATCACTGCTCCTTTAAAACAATGCAGTTCTTGCACCTTTATTGTACAGTAACTATGGCAGGTCTGATCTGTTCAGAAGATTGATAGTAGTAAACAAAATGTACTAACTTATCTTGGCTTCAAAAAGAAGCCTTCCTAGAAATACCCAAATGTGGTCTAGTTAGCTGATTTGAAAGGATCAAAGACAATAAAGAAGAACCTAAAAAGATCCAATCACATAGGAAAAGTTATTGGATGAGGTGGAGAAGCCTTGTTTTGGTAACCCTTAGTCTTCTATGTCTGGTCTTCCTCCTACTTCTTAGCTTATCTACATTTCAATCATCTTATGCTTAGAGACTTTCCCTTGTGGTTCAAATTACTATATTAAAATTTAGTCTCAGAATGTAGAGCATAAAGGAGATTATATGGAACAATGGTTATGATTGTTTGAAGAGGAACCGTTTGGATCAAATTCTGACTCTATCAATTATCATTTTATATATCCTGGATAAGTTCAATATTTCTCTGCATTAGCTTGTTTTTCAGTAAGCTGGCAGACTCATATGATTTTGTGATAACTAAACAAAATTAATCCTGTTTAGAAGAGTCATACAAATCACAAGTCATAAGTGTGTAATAAATGTTAGCCATTACTCATATCCATCTTTTAAGGATTACTAAATGTCTGTCATTTTCTGTACAGTGAGGGGTTGTGTGTTACTATGAGGCTGAAGGCTATGCTACCAGTATTACAGATACCAGCAGGGTCACTGATGATGAAGAGGTTTCAGCTGAGCTTCCACACTAAGACAGACTAGGGAACCTGGCAGACCACTCCTGAAACAATAAGCCATTGAAAACCCTATGAATATCAGAGAAACACGGTCAGATATAGTGCCAGAAAATGAGCCTCCAGCTTGGAAGGCACTCAAAAGACTACTGGGGAAGAATTGCCTCCTTAAAGTAGAGTCTCCTTTAATGAAGGAAATGGATAAAGCCCCAAGGATCTCCATTTGCTGATGTGGCATGACTCAAAATGAAGAGAAACAATTGTAAACATCCATTACTAATTGGAACATGGAATGTATAGAGTATGAATCTAGGAAAATTAGAAATAGTTAAAAGAGAAATGGAGCACAAAAACATTAACATTCTAGGCATCAGTGAGCTAAATTGGACTGGCATGGGCCATTTTGAGTCAGATAATCATATGGTATACTATGCTGGGAATGACAAACTCAAGAGAAATGGGATTACATTCACGGTCAAAAAAGTCATCTCAAGATCTGTTCTGAAGTACAATCCTGTCACTGATAGAATAATATCCATATGCCTAGAAGGAAGCCTAGTTAATATGACTATTTTCAAATTTATATACCCACCACTAAGGCCACAAATAATGATAGGGAAGATTTTTACTAGCTTCTGCAATCTAAACAAGATTGAAAATGCAATCAAGAAGTACAGATAATTACTGGTAACTGGAATACAAAAGTTGGAGAAAAAGAAGAGGGCTCAAGAGGCAGAAAATATGGATTTTGTCATAGATATGATGCTGGAGATCACATGATAGGATTTTGTCAGAGCAATGACCTTTTCATTGCAAATATATATTTTCACAACATAAATGGTGACTATATACATGAACTTCATCAGATGGAACATACACAAACCAAATAAACTATGCTATGGAAAGAGATGATGGAAAAGTTCAATATCAAATGTCAGAATGAGACCAGGTGCTGATTATGGATCAGAATATCAACTGCCCATACACAGGTTCAAACTGAAACTGAAGAAAATTAGAGCAAGTGTACAAGAGCCAAGGTATGACCTAGAGTATATGCCAACTGAGTTAAGAGACCACCTCAAGAACAGGTTTAATGCATTATACACGAATGACAGAAGACCAGGTGAGTTGTGACATGACATCAAAGATATCATTCACGAGGAAAGCAAAAGGTTATTTTAAAGACAGGAAAAAAAAGAAAAGACAAATTACATGCCAAAAGAGACTCTGAAGCTTGTCCTTGAATGTCAAATAGCTAAAGTAAAAGGAAGAAATGATGAAGTTAAGGACCGAAACAAATTTCAAAGGGCAGCTTCAGAAGACAAAATCAAATATTATGATGACACGTGCAAAGAGCTGGCTACTGAAAACCAAAAGGAAAGAACATGTTCTGTTTTTCTCAACCTTAAAGAATTGAAGAAAAATTCAAGCCTCGAGTGGCAATAGTGAAAGATTCTCAGGAAACATCAGAAGAAGATGGAAGGAATGCAGAGTCATTATACAAAAAAGAATTGGTGGATGACCAACAATTTCAAGAAGCTGAATATGATGAGGAACCAATGGTATTGAAGGATGAGGTAGAAGCTACCTTGAAGGACTTGGTGAAAGACAAGGCTCCATGAATTGATGGAACATCAGTACACATGTTTCAACACATAGATGCAGCACTGGATGTGCTCGCTTCTTTATGCCAAGAGATTTGGAAAAGAGCTACATGGCCAACTCAGTGGAGGAGACCCACATTTGTGCCTCTTTCCAAGAAAGGGGATTCAAAAGAATGTGGAAACTATTGAACTATATCATTAATATCACACACAAGCAAAATTTTACTAAAGATCATTCAAAAGTGACTGTAGCAGTATACAGACAGGGAACGGCCAGAAAATCAGACTGGATTCAAAAGAGAGCATGGATCCAGGGATATTATTGTTGATATCAGATGGATATTAGCCAAAAGCAGAGAATAAAAGAAATGTGTCTGTCTATGTTTTATCAACTATGCAAGGGCATTTAACTGTGTGGATCATAACAAATTATGGATAATACTGCAAAGAATGGTAATAACAAAGCACCTAGTTGTACTCATGAGGGACTGGTACATGGATCAGGAGTCAGTCATTCACACAGAACAAGGAAACTTACTGTTTGGTTTAAAGTTGGGAATGGTGTGAGTCAGGGCTATATTCTTTCACTGTAACTCTTCAATTTCTATACTGAGCAAATAATCTGAGAAGCTGGACTTTATGAAGAAGAATGAGGCATCAGGACTGGAGGAAGACTCATTAACAACCTGTGTTACCTCTAATACCAAAGAATGGTAATAATACAGATGGGCTAGAAAATTCAGGGAATTATACTAACAATGTAAAAACATAGTTCCCTACAGAAAATCTTTCGATCTTAAACATAATTGGGATCCAAGGATATATAGAAAAATATTACCACAAAAAGACATACAAATGGAAGAGAGATCTTTGGTGGTGGGGTGGGATGGGGCAGGAATTGCACAATAGGGTAAGCGGGGAACTTATCCATGCAATGTACAACAAAATGCATATATGGAAATGTCACAATGAAATGCATGTCAGAATGAAACACATTAAGTTGTACATTAAAAATTTCCAATAAAAAACCCCATGTTATGCAGATGACACAACTCCACTTGCTGAAAGTGAAGAGGATTTGAAACATTTCCTGATGAAGATCAAAGAACATAGCCTTTAGTATAGACTGTGCCTCAACATCAACAAAACAAAAATCTGTACAACTGGTTCAGTAAACAACCTCATGATAATTGGAGAAAAGAATTGAGGTGGTCCAAGATTTTGCTTTACTGGATTCTATAACCCACACTTGTAGAAGCAGCAGTCAAGAAATCAGAAAACTCATTGTTTTGGGAAAAGCTGTTGCAAAAGATCTCCTTAAAGTATTGAAAAGTAAAAACATCACATTGAAGATGAAGGTGTGCTTGACTCATGCCATGGTATTTTCAGTGATACTATATGGTTGTGAAAGCTGGACATTGAACAAGGGAGACAGGAGAAGAACTGATGCTTTTGAATTATGGTGTTGGAGACGAATATTGAATATACCATGAGCTGCCTAAAGAACCAACAGATCTGTCCTAAAAGAAGTGCAACCAGAGTGCTCCTTGGAAGCAAGAATGGCTAGAGTGCATCTTATATATTTTGGACATGTAGTCAGGAGGGACCAATCCCTGGAGAAGGACATCATGTTTGGGAGAGTGGCAGGTCAACAAAAAATGTGAAAACCCTCAACTCAGTGGATTGACACAGTGTCTGCAACAATGAGCTTAAATATAAAAATAGGTCATGTGCCTGGCACAGAATTGAGGAGTGTTTTGTTCTATTGTACATATAGTCACTATGAGTCAGACCCAACTTGAGGGCACCTAATAACAAACAACAACATTAACTTCTGTTAAATTTCTGAGGGACACAGGGATTTTAAATCTTATCTTAAATGATTAACTCATTTGATGTTTCTTCAAGCATCAGGATGTTGGAAGTAGGAGTATTTTAGTGCAAGACCTTTTTGGTGCCCCTAATACAATAACCATCAGTTTTCAGGTCCCTGCTATTAAATGTGCCCATAATAAGGTGATATAACTATATATCTCATTTAATCTCATAGGATCCAAATGAATCACAAAAGTAAATCTTACATGTTTTCAAAGAAAGCATTACTATCCTTTATTTTAGGCCATGAACAGGAAAGACAGCCTTTAATATAAGCATTTGAATTGATTAGCATTGTACATATTCTTCTTAGACACTCTCCCCATGACTACTGCCTATAGATTCTTAGAGCTCTCCTTCCTCCTCTTTACTTTGTAACTGACTTCCTACTGTTGTTAAGTCAGGAGTATTTAAGTTCATATTTAAGTAATGAAGCAGAGCCAGGCACGGTGGCACACACCTGCAATCCCAGGGACTCAAGAACTAGAGGCAGTAGGATCACAAGTTTGAGACCAGAGGCAGTCTGTGTCATTTAGTGAGACCCTGTTTCAATATAAAATAAATAAATAAATAAACATTAAATAGGGAAGCACTGTTTATGATTAATACCATATGCCCAGAATTCTTGTATCTGTTACAGAGAGGCCTTGCAGAACCCGACAGGTGGTGTGTCTGCATATAGGTTATTCTGGAATGATCATTCATAATGATTCTCAAAAGGAATATAAGAAATTTACACATTAAAGGCCCTATGTTGAGATTATATCTTAAATAAGTTGCTCAGTATTAACTTTTGCATCATGTAATTTCACTAAGAACCATACCTCAATTTTAAAAACATATCTAGTAAAGACAACTTAAGTATTTGTTTTGGTTAACAATGTCACATTTCATATTTGAAGATGATATTGTTGATTTAGATTCAAATCTCATCAAGACTCATGATAAATCTGAGTCAAATACTGAAGTCCACGTATTATTATGGCCCACAGGTTAGCAACCCATATTATAGATCTAGTGCACCATTTTCCTACATTGCCTGAAATATGACCCTCCTCTCAGATATTTATAAAATACTCACTGTGGAATAAAAGGTCTTGTTCCATTCAAGAAAATGGAACCGTATAGCCAGTAACAAAGAGATTCTTTGTAGTAAAGAAGTGTTTACTTTTGGCCCTAAAATGTCATAGAGTGCCACTTACCAACTAAAAACTGGCCTTTTTAAAATAGCCAATGTTGTTGTTGTTAGGTGCTGCAGAGTTGGGTCCAACTCACAGTGACCCTTAGGGTTTTCAGTGGCTGATTGTTTGGGGATTGTTTGGGGGAGTGGATTACCATGTCCTTCTCTGATTTTTGCAGTGCTGGGGATCAAGCTTGGGTCCTCAGAGAGTTCAGAGAAGATGCTCTACCAACTGAGCTAAATCCCAGCCCTAAAATAGCCAATGTTGTTAGGTGCCGTCGAGTTGGTATCCCACTCATAGCAACCCTCATAGGGTTTTCAATGGCTGTTTCGGTATTGCCTAGGGAGTGGATTGCCAGGTCCTTCTCCCATTTTTGCAGTGCTGGGAATTGAACTCGGGACCTCAGAGACTGCAGTGCAGCTTTCTACCAACTGAGCTAAATCCCAGCCCCAAAATAGCCAATATCAAACATTAAAGTACATAAACTTATAATTAAATATATTATGTCAAAAACAAATGAAATAAATACTAAAAACTCATCACTTTCCAAGTATTTAACTACAGAATATTATATATGATTAAGGTTATTTATGTCTGTTATATTGGTTTATTCAAAATATAAGTGTGCTACTGTACATCTTTTCCAAACTCCATAGTCAGGTTGGTAGCTTGAAATTGTCCATATTTGGAATCTTCACACTATGGAAATCTGCAAATTCTACACATCAAAGCTTGATTGATTGTTTTACCAATCAGAAGTTGTCTACATTTTCTGTAACTGCATATCAACAAAATTTTACTTACCAAGAAAAAGAGAAGACTGCCTAGATTGGGCACATGCGACAAGATTTGCTGACTTCTAGCCTCAACTTCAGGCTGGGATTTAGCTCAGTTGGTAGAGCTCTGCGCTGCAGTCTCTGAGGGCCCGAGTTCAATTCCCAGCACCACAAAAATGGGAGAAGGTCCTGGCAATCCACTCCCAAGGCAATCCCGAAACAGTCTGCCATTGAAATCCCTATGAGGGTCACTATGAGTGGGATACCGACTCGATGGCACCTAACAACAACAACAAGCCTCAACTTCAGAAAGTGATATGAACTCTGTTTTCATTTTTTTCTTTTGTACTGAGGGGATTGAACTCAGGGGCTCCTGCAAGCCAGGCAAGTATGCTCCCAGCTCCCTTTTTTATTTTTCTTTTTGCGACAGGGTTTCACTAAGTTTTGTGGGCTGCCTCTGGCCTTGAACTTTTGATCCCCTTGCCTCAATCTCTTGAGTCTCTGGGATTATATACATGTGCTATGGCACCTGGCCTGATCTGAATGAACTCTTTATAATACATTACAAGTGTGTGTGTTTTTGTGTCTGCATCTAAAACATTGTGAGTAACACAGAAAATCTACTAAACATTGCAATATTTGAAAACTATTATCCTATTTAGAAAATATTCACACTTATCATTGGCAACTGAGCAATATTCTGACATGTATCTTCTTTGATTCACTTTCATGATACTCATTGATATAAGTGAAAATGTCATCCAACATTTACGTTGCAACTCTACTTGTTTGTCAGTAACATTAATAAATTGGCTATAGATATAAAAATTTGGCAAAAGTCAATCAAAACATTCTATGAGAATCAAATGGCTAAATGAAATTTTATATTGTATTATTTCACTTCACTATATTTGTAAGTGCTATACTGCTTACCCTTTATGTAAATAAAAGATTTTATTCTTTTTTTATTAGACATTTTTAATGTACATCATAATGCGATTCATTTTGACATGCTTTTCATTGTGACAATTTTCATATATGCAATTTGATAAGCATTATTCATATAGGTTACCCCTTACCCTCCTCTATGTTTCCCCCCTCCCCCCTTCCCATCTAA
>VMDO01031768.1:0-10603 GCA_007922755.1 Pedetes capensis
GTGTGTGTGTGTGTGTGTGTGTGTGTGTGTGTGTGTGTGTGTGTGTGTGTTTTGGGGCAGGGCACTGACATCGGTTTCTGGCTCCCAGCCCCTGGCAACCAACCCCCCTTCTCTACCCATGGGCTGGGAGGGATGGTCTCTCTGCCCCCTCCCTCTTGGAGCTCCCCCACCCTGATTTTATATGAAGAAATACCTGAGGGGCTTGAAGCCCCCCTCATGAGTGCCTTCTTGCAGTGACCTGCCTTTGGGGATGCTGGGGGCCCTTCCTTCATAGCTGCTAAGCCTAGAGGTCCCACTGGTCCACTCCTCTTGAGTTTTAGCGTGCCATTAAAATGAATCGAGCTGCTGTGTCTGTGCTTCTTGGCTGGGGACTGGAGATGTCAGAGGTGCCCCTGAAGTACCTCGGTGGGCGTGTCCATCCCTCAGGCCCATTGGTGGCCCCATCTCCAAACCCTTGGCTTCTCCACGGGTCTGTTTCTCCTTTAGCTTCCAGAGGGCCACATAACATGTTTTTCTTTCTTGGAGACAGGAACTCAGTTTATAGCCCAGGCTAGCCTTGAGCTCATGATCCTCCCTCAACTCCACAGCACTGCGATGTCAGGGATGCACTAGTTAGTACCTTCTCTTCTAAGTCAGATCAAAGCTCCTCTGCTTAGAACCCTCTCACGGTTCCCATCTTGTTAAAATTAAAAGCCATGCTGGGGGAACCAGGACTCCTGCACTCCAGCCTGGTCTTCCTACTCATGCAATTAAGAGACTTTAATCCCGTCATCGTCATCATGTAAGGGGACTACCTTGTCCAGACACACAGAATTCAGCATTACAATAAAGGCTCATATAGGCCCCCCTGGTGCACTACTGTAATCCCAGCAGCTTGGGAGGCAGAGGCAGGAGGATCAAAAGTTAGATGCCAGAGGCAGCCTGTGTAATTTAGTGAGACCCTGCCTCAAGATAAACAACAACAAAAAAAGGGATGAGGGAGCAGCTCAGTGATAGAGGGCTTGCAGAGTACCTGCAAAGCCTGAGGTTCAGCTCCCCAGTACCCTGAAAAAAAAAAAAGACTCCCTGGGTATGGTGGATTATGCAGCAACTCCCTATAAAACCAGTGACTCTGAAGGCAGAGGCAGGAGGATCACAGGTTCAAGGCCAGAGGCAGCCTGTGTTAACTTATCAAGACACTGTCTCAATTTTAAAAATAAAAAAAGGTGGGGGTGGCTACTGGAAGTGTAGCTCTGTGGCAGAGCGTTTACAAAGCACGTGCAAGGGCACTGGGTTCAGTCCCACAGTACCAAAACAAAACAGAAACAAAAACCAAAAAACCCTCATGTAACTTGAAAATATTTTTTAATTAATTAAAAGACATCCTCAGGGCCTGATCTGCCCAACTCCCCCTCCACCTACCTGCTCTCCCTTCTTCCCACTTGCCCGCTCTAACTCAGACCAAACACACTCCCAGCTCAGGGATATTCAGTGTCCCCCACTTGCTATGGTTTCCCCCAGATATCCGCATGGCCCCTCACCTTCGGTGCTCAGATCAAATGCCACCTCTTTGAGGAGGCCGTCTCTGTAACCCTATTTTATTTATGTATTTATTTGCTTTTGAAAAAGTTTTTCCAGCACTAGGGGGCTGAACCCAAGGCCTTGCGCATACTTTGCAAGCGCTCTACCACTGGGCTGCACTCCCAGCCCCGTCTTTTAAAAAATTTGCCATCTTGGGGCAGGGGCTCACTAAATTGCCCAGGCTGCCTCTGGCCTCAAACTTGTGATCCTCCGGCCTCTGCCTCCCAAGTGACATGGGGCGCCGCACCCTGCCCTACTTTTTGTGTTTTCTAAGACAGAGTCTCTCTACGTGGCCCGGGCAACTGGGGAGCGCCCTGCTTCAGCCTCACAGAGCTTGGGGATTAACAGGCACGTGCTACTACCCCTGGCTCAAACCTATTTTAACAGCTTTCTTTTCGGAAGGGGCTGTGGCTTATCCTGTTTTATCAGATATACAGCTTTCACCGCTCTGAAAAGATTGAATGACTTGTCTCCTCCCGCCCTCTATAGCAGGCATCCTGCAGCAGGGGGCCGCCTGGCTGGCTAGCCGGTTGGGCGCCTCCCGGAGGCGCTCAGTAAAGATTTGAATGAAGGCTTTGGTAGCCGCCTCCCACGACTCTCCTCCCAGCCTCGGCCACGTGGCAGCTGTCGGGGCAACTTTCCCCTTTGCAAGGGCCGGCTCAGTCTGAGCCAGAAAGTGATTCCTGTCTCATGCACCCCATTTCCTCGACCCACGTTTCTCGTTGGTGCTTCACGCTATCTGAAATTATTGAGTTGCTAGAAAGGCGCGCTCTTTGAGGGTCCAGAATCGTCTTTGCGCACAGCCGATGAACGAATGGATGAATGAAGCGGAGCCCAGTGCATAGCAAGGGCTACTGAGTGCTTAGGTGAATGAATGGTAGAATCCGGGTCTGGGATGTCCCAGCCCTGCTTCCTTTCACCCAGCCGGCCCCAGGCGCCGAAGCCCTGGAGCAGCAGCCGCTCTACCCTGTCTCTGACCTTTCTCCCCCGAGTCGGTTAAATCGGCGTTCTTTCCCGCCCGTCTGGCTGGTTTGAAAACCGAAAACCCCGCCATGGCTGGCGGGCCACCGGTCGCCGCGCCCTGGCCAATCAGGAGCGCTCCTTGCGCACGCCGGCTCCCGAAACCCCCCCCGGTGACGCGTGCTCATTGGCTGAGCGGGCCGTGTGGGCGGGGCGCCGTGAGGTCGAGCGCTGGGCAACAGCCTCGCTACAAAGTAGCGAGTTTGTAAGAAAACAAATCAGCGGCGTTCGGGGCGGGGCCTCGGGCTTGTCGGCCCCGCCCCGCGACTGCGGACTCGGCGGCGGCGGCCGCGCAGGCTCAGAGCAGACCCCGCCCGGCGAGGAGGAGGAGGAGGAGGAGAAGGAGGAGAAGGAGGAGGAGGAGGGAGGGTGAGTTGCGGGGAGACCCGGCCCCCAAGGGGCGGGCGCCGGGGGCTGGGCGCTGCGGGTTGTCCGAGGGTTGGGCTGGGTTCTCAGCCCCTCTCCGCCCGCCGGGTTGACAGGGGGAGGAGCCCGCTGCGGGGGCGGGGGTCCCTCGGGAGCCTTGGGCTGGCGAGCTGGGCCCGGAGCCCAGTGCAGCTCCGAGCCCCGGGGAGGGCGGTTCTGCAGCACTAAGCGAGCTGGGGCGGGCCGGGGGTCTTCGCAGACCACCGGTGTCGACATGCTGCTGGAGGAAGTCCGCGCCGGCGACCGGCTGAGCGGCGCTGCGGCCCGGGGCGACGTGCAGGAGGTGCGCCGCCTTCTGCACCGCGAGCTGGTACATCCCGACGCCCTGAACCGCTTCGGCAAGACGGCGCTGCAGGTGAGGCCTGGCTGGCTGGGGGTGGTGCAGGGGGAAGCCAGGGGATCCATGCGAGCACCGGACCCCAGATTCCTTCCCTCTCATGCCCTCCTTGGGCGCCAATTCTTCTTTGGGGTGAGGTTGTTCCCCCGAAGTCCCCTTTCTTAGGGGGGTTGGTTAAGGTAGGGGGAGGGGAGGGCGTTTCATCTTCGCTGGAAGATTCCTTGTTCTCTCTGTGCCAGAAGATTCTCTTTCCCGGCGGAGGTTCTTCTTATTCCACGGGTGGGGAGTTTAGCTTCTTTGGGTCCCAGTCCTATGGGGACATCTCAGGTGTCTTGGGGCTTCTGTGCGGAGATCTGATCTCTGGAAGGAGAGATTCATGCCTCTCCAGGGGAGATCCCTGTTTTCCGAGGGAGGTGTCTTCTGAGGGGTATCTGGTTTCTTGGGGGGAGTCTTCATTCCTGTGGCTTATGTGGATTCTTAGTATCTTGTGGGTGACCCAGTGGAATAGTATCAGGTCCCTTTTCCTAAGCAGGCATTTTGCAGGGGAGTCCCACTTCTTGAGAGGTTCTCAGGTATCCTGAGGAGAATCCCCTTTTAAAGGAGGGGCTTTTCCTGAGAAAGGGGGGTTTTGGGTTTCCTAGACATCTCTTTTCCCTTGAAAGAATGGCCAAATTCTTTGGGGGCTGTTCCCAGACTATAAGGGCCCATTTCCTGGAGGGTTTTTAAGATTTCCTGGTGACTATCCATATGGGGGCCCTCTGCTTCCTTGAGAGAGGCTCTCAGGTCCTGGCAAGTTTCCATGGGGATTAGTTTCTGAGTTAGGGTCTCACTGTATTCTTAAGGGAATGACTAGCTTCCTAGGGGTCCAGGAGAATTTGTTCTGTGAGGGTCTCACAGTTCCCCAGGGGTCTGTGGTCCCAGAGGTGTCCTCATTCTATAGAGGACCCTCTTTGCCATTCTCTATGCCTGGCTGACCCTTCTCTGTCCAGTGATCCCTTTTTCGGGGCCCCCTCCCTTGGAGACCTCCTGACCCTCTGTCCCCCCATAGGTCATGATGTTCGGCAGTCCCACCATCGCCCTGGAACTTCTGAAGCAAGGTGCTAGCCCCAATGTCCAGGATGCCTCGGGTACCAGCCCGGTCCATGACGCAGCCCGCACTGGATTCCTGGACACCCTGAAGGTCCTCGTGGAGCACGGTGCTGATGTCAACGTGCCCGATGGCACCGGGGCACTCCCCATCCACCTGGCAGTGCAGGAGGGCCACAGCACTGTGGTCAGCTTCCTGGCCCCCGAGTCTGATCTCCACCACAGGAATGCCAGGGGGCTCACACCCCTGGAGCTGGCCAGGCAGAGGGGGGCTCAGGACCTCATGGACATCCTGCAGGGGCATACGGTGATGCTGCTGTGACCCACGGCCACCGTTTTAAGCAAGACACCCCTGCAGTTTATTTGTAAGCAGAGGAGGGAAGAAACACTTTCTCCCCGGCTCCTCCTGCCCACAGCAAAACCGGGGAGGAGAATGAGTTTGCGGCTTATTTGTGTTGGTTTCTGGCATGTGTGTGTGTTCAGGGGACGTTTCTCATTTGGTTTTCTCACCCCTTTTGGTGTGTTGGACTGAGAAGGGCTCCTACAGGCAACAGCCACCTAAACGGTTCAGTTTCCTTTGCAACCCCAGGCCACTGGGGCTGCAGACGCGACCCAAGGGCAGAGCGTTGAAAGTCTCAGCCCCAGAGTGAGGTCATCGATTCCAGGGCTCCTGAAACCAGGTGACCTTGGCCAGCTGTGCTCAGAGAGAGCCCTGAAGTGTGCACCCAGCTTCGGGCATGGGGGGCGGGGGAAGTGTTTTAAATCAATAAAATGGTAGCATGAGTTCATCCCTATGTTGTTGGAAGCTTGTTTTCCAGTCTCTTGTACAGCGTTGAGAAGAGATTCTATTTATTAAACTTTATGGAAGAAAAAAAAGATCGTGTGATAACTTAATGTTTTTACTCATTAAATTAAGACTTGTGCCTGATCACAGCGCGGGTGTCCTCTTTATTTGTGAGTGTGGGATGGGGTGTCGCGGACGTCGGTGGGGGCGAGCTCGGGGGTCGCGCATCGTAGATGCCGTAAGAGGAGGGGAGAGGGTGGTCATTCCCAGGGTGAGCGAGTTGGGTGGGGCAGCGGTTGGCGCTGTCGGAACGGAAGGGAGGCAGGAAACCGCGAGTGTAGTAAGGGCCCCCAGATGTCAGCTGCGTGCTGGGAGCCGGGAGGGTGGGGATGGTGGGCGGTGGCTGTGGCCTTCCCCGCAGGGGCGGAACCCATGGGCGGGGACTGCGGCCAAAAGGCGAAAGGGATCCCGGAAGGGCCGGGGCGGGGCCAGGCTCGGCTCGTGCGGGCCCGCCCTTTTTAAAAAGCTCGAAGCGGGCGGGACCAAAGGTGGCCGCACCCCCTGGGGGAGGAGCCGGCCACGCGCGTGCGCAGTGGGGCCGCTGAGACGCCATGCCGGAACCGCGCGGGTCGTCGCCCTTGCGGGTGAACGCTGCGTTTGCGGCGCGCTACAGCCGCTACCGCGAGCGTGAGGAGCTGCAGCGGCGTGAGTACGGGGCGCCAGCGCTGGAAGGACGTCGAGAAGTAGGGGGTGGGTCTGGTCCCCCAGACTGATCCTGGCGGGAACCCTGTCTGTGCTCCACAGTGAAGGACCGCTATGGGGACCCGGGCGGAGACAGCGACTCCAGCTCCGAGTCGGACTCCAGCGACGAGCGCGTGGTTCGCTTCCCCGCCCCCGTCCCGGCCATGCCTAGGCGTCCAAGCCTGTCACCCCACCCCGACCCCGATGTGCTGGGGGACCTCGATGTACTGGGGCGACTCACTCCCAACCCGATGGTCCCCTAAGGAGCGTCCAGGCCCCGCCCCAAACTCTCGAGACACAGCGCCCTCCCCATTCCCCAGGTGTCTCCAAATCCCCCTCCCTGCCTTCCCCTCCCCTGCCACTGAACCACTTCAGCACTCTCATGGATGGTGCGACCCATCTGTCCCCCAGAAGTGCCCCTTCCCACTTCCTTATCCCGGAGAATCTGTTTTTCTGCGTACTACTCCCCAGTAGGCCACGTGGGGCGCCCAGCTTCTTTCCACATCAGCTCTGATTTTTATTTATTTATTTATCTACTTATTTTGCGGTGATGAGGGTCGAACCCAGGGGCCTTGCGCATGCTAGGCAAGTGCTCCATCGCTGAGATGCATCCCCAGCCCTCAGCTCTGATCTTCACCTTTCTGTCCAGCCCTGTCCTGCCCAGCCTTGTGCAACGTCTTCCCCTAAGTACCCTCTGCCCAACTGTCTGTTGTCTTCCCGGGGAAGTATGTGCCCTTGGCCTCTACCTTCCCTTTGCTCATGTCTTCTACCAACCTGTGGGCTGCCCCCACTCATCCCAAGTGAGTCTGTCCCTCTGTCCCTTTAACCACCCCCACTTAGGCCCAGCTCCCTCACCTGCTTCTCCCAGATGGATTCCCTGTCCTTCCCCATAATACATATCCTCCTTCTATGTAATCCCCACACCCTCTGGGCCACCTGTTCCTGCTGTATACTGTCCCCATCATCAGCTCCCACCGAATCTCTTCCTGCCTTTCTTCTGAAGTCAGCCCAACCCCTTTTCCTCCCCTAGGAATTTGACCCGCAGCAGGAGCATGATTTTTACAGGACCCTCTCCTTGTTGAAGAAGAAGGACCCCCGCATTTATCAGAAAGATGTCACCTTCTATCAGAGAACAGGTCTGGGGGTGTGAGCGGCTTCCTCAAGCGCCTTGCCTGTTGGGACGATTGAGTGAATCATTTTACATCCATAGTGCTTAGAAGAGTGTTTTAGCCTGTTTTAGGCTAAAGTGATGTTCTTAACAACTACAGATGCCCCTTAAGATGGACTTACATCCCGATTAAACCCATTGTGAGCCCCAAATAGCATAAATTGGAAATGCATTTAATACCCTGATAAAACTTTAGCCATTGTAAAGTTGAAACATTGTAAGTTGAACCATCCTAAGTTGGACTGTCTGCGTGTGCTTGGCACTGTTTAAAGCATGAATTGCTGACTGAATGATCCCGGCCTCCATATCAGTTTCACAGCTGGGAAGTGGTGGGTAGGGATTCGAAACCTCTCTCTGCCCCTGCGCTGTGGGATTTTCTGCTAGGGGAAAGAGGGAGCCTGTAGGTGATGGCAGGTGTCTTCTGGTGGGCCCACAGTGTCATCCTCATCCTCGGAGAGTGAGGAGGAGCCAGCAGCCACAGATGAGCAGAAGAAAGTGCAGCCCATGTACTTGAAAGACTATGAGAGGAAGGTCATTTTGGAGAAGGAAGGGTAAGGAGGAAGCCTGCATTCCTGCCCTTCGGCCCCTGGACTTCTTGGGACTTAGAGGGTCTTAGGGGTAGAGGTAAAAACAGCCCAAGATTCCACAGAACTGAGGGAACCTCTGAGAGGAGAATCCTCAGTGACCTCACACATTCCCATGGGGCCCCCAGGTGCTTGCAACAGCTCCTCACCCAATGGGGACAGGCAAGCCATGGAGAGTCTATAGATGGAGTGCTAACCCATTGTAAATAGAGAACATGATAGATTGAAAATGCATTTAATACTTGATAAGCCCATGGTAAAGTTGAGCCATCATTAACTCAACTACTGTGAGTCGGGCACCGTATTCTAAAGGTTCCATCTTTCTGTGCACAGCAAATATGTCGATGAGGAGAACTCAGACGGGGAGACCTGCGATCAGGGGCTCAAGGTGGGTAAGGTGGAGGCTGGGTGGGGGCCTGAAGGGTGCAGGGCTGGCCCGAGCTCACATCAGTCTCTTCTCTGCAGCAAACCTCTTTGCAAAGTTATGTGGAAGAACAGAAGCAGCTTAAGGAAAGGTGAGCCCAGGCTGGGATCAGTTAGCAAATGGAAAAGGGTTGAGGCTGAGGGGTTGGGGAGGGTCTTGTGATCAAAGCAAGCTCTGTCACTTGCCCTTTGTGCCTTGGTTTCCCATCTCTTAAATGGATTCATGTCACAGCGCTGCTCTGAGCTTGTTGAAAGGAAAGCTCAGGGCTTAGTAACCAAGGTTAATCTTGGGGCTTGGAAAGGGCCAGCCTGGCGTCCTGAGGCTGGTTTCCTGTCGTGGGCAGCTTCCGAGCGTTCATGGAAGACAGTGAGGATGAGGACAGCACTGGAGAAGGTGGCTCTGGGTTGTTGCAGAAGCACAGTAAAACCAGGAAAGAGAAGGTATGTGCTGGGGCCCAGGTGTACTGCCAAGGCTGTGGGGAGGTTGTGCAGTTAGGGCTCCTGTAGACCCTCAGTGCTGGCCCTCCCCAGGCCCAAGAAGAGGCTGACTATGTCGAGTGGCTGAAAGGACAGAAGGAGATTCAGAATCCTGAGTCCCTGAAGGAACTGGTGAGTCCTCACGTGTGGTGCCTATTGGCCCAAATTGCCCACTGTACTTATACCTGACCTTTTTTCCAGAAAGTGACCCTTGAGAGGGTAGCCAAGGGTGCATTTGAGGCTGAGGTATAGCTTAGTGGTGCAGTATATGCTTAGTGGTTTTTAGGAGACTCTAGGGTCCATCCCCAGAACCAAAAAACAACAACAACGATAAAAAAAACAAAGGCTCATTCTCTGAAGATGAGGTGTACCCATATCTGGGCCTTAGTTTCTCCCTCTGTAAAATGTGGGTGATCCCACATGCTCTAGGCTGCTGTGAAGTTTGAGTTCCCTGAGGCCATCCAGTGCCCCCTACCTCCTCTGTCCCTCTGTGATCTGGGTCCTGTCACCCCACCCACCCTCTAGATGCATCTCAAGGAATATTGGAACAACCCAGAGCTGGATGAAGGGGAGCAATTCCTGCGGGATTATGTCCTCAACAAACGCTATGAGGAGGAGGAGGAGGAAGAAGAGGAAGAGGAGGAGGAAGAGGAAGGGTGAGCCACCATGTCTCCTCAGGGCAGCACCTGTGACCTTCCGAAGTATTAGCCAGGCTGGACACAGTGCTGCACGCCTGTCATCCCAGAGACTCGGGAAGTAGAGGCAGGACAATCTCGTGCTCAAGGCCAGAGGCAGCCTGTGCAACTTAGCAAGACCTTGTCTCAAAATAAAAAGGGAAAACACGCTGGAGAGCAGCTCACTGACAGAGCACTTGCAGAAGTATGCGGGAAGCCTTGGATTTGACTCCTCAGTGATGGTGCATGCGCACACACGTACACACACGTACCAGCCAGGAGCCAAAAGGCACTGCAGGCTTGTTTTTTTTCCGCATGGAGGGTGGGGAGTGTGAATGCTAGAACCCAATGGCATTGGTTCCCAATCCTGGGCCTGTGCTAGACCTTTGTGTCTCAGTTTCCCCCTCTGTAATAAAAACAGGGGTAATGGCAGTACCCATCTTGTAGGGATGGGAGTTCTTCTGGGAGTTGGATGAGTTTGTACCTCTGGAATCCCGGCATGTAGGAGCCGGTGGCCCAACCTAGCTTGACTGCGCCTCCCCCAGCCTCGCCCTGTCTTATCCCTCAGGGTCCCTGGTCCCCCAGTCCAGCTGGCTGTGGACGACTCCTCTGATGAGGGGGAGCTGTTCCTAAGGAAGCAGGAGGACTTTGAGCACAAGTACAACTTCCGCTTCGAGGAGCCTGACTCATCCTCAGTGCGTGGACAAGGCTGGGGTGTGGGGAGGAGGCAGCCCGCAGGACCTAGGCTTGGAGAGCCCCAGATGACCTCGGGGTCCTTCTGGGCTCCTCTGCCTCCCCCAGGTCAAGACCTACCCACGTAGCATTGCGTCCTCTGTGCGCCGCAAGGACGAACGCAGGAAGGAGAAGAGGGAAGAGACCAGAGAGCGGAAGAGGAGGGTGAGTGGAGCTGGGCGATGAGACGCACACTTGTAATAATCCCAGGGGAGGCTGAGGCAGGAGGATCAAGGGTTCAAGGCCAGCCTGGGCTACACGGCAAGACTCCATCTCAAAAACAAAACAAAACAAAACAAAATAAAGGAAACAAAATAAGAGGGTGGGTCAGTGGAGGCTTGCTGGGAAGGGGCCCCTCCAGCCTGCCAAGAAAACCCACAGCCTCCCCCTCTGCCCTCAGGAGAAGGCCAGGAAGCAGGAGGAACTGAAGCAGCTAAAGAACCTGAAGAGGAAGGAGATTCTGGCCAAGCTAGAGAAGCTGCGGCAGGTCACCGGCAATGAGATGCTGGGTGTTGAAGAGCAGGACCTTGAGGATGACTTTGACCCTACCCAGCATGACCAGCTCATGCAGGTGAGGCTCCCGTCATGATG
>VMDO01031769.1:0-19732 GCA_007922755.1 Pedetes capensis
CTAGAGAAAATTGACAAAGATGATACAATTTATACATAAATGGCGACCTTAAAGAATAAACAAATAATTCGAGGTACATATCAAGAAAAATTCTTCAAATAAAAGGGATTTTGAAAAAGTAAATATCCATATTTTCATACACACCACACAAAAGGCACCCTATGTGATGGAAATATCACCCATCAATGTTTAATACTGAGATGTGAAATAACACAAATAGGCCTCACACAATACAAAGCTCTTAAACTGTAAAAATCCTAATATAAAATAGTTAGATGGAACAAAGACATAATAAAACTGTAGTAGCAACAAATAAACAGGAACTTGAGCATGAAAATATGGTTCTGTAAGGTTGAAAATAAAAAAGGTGTATAAAGGACAATCAGACAAATGCAAGCACATAGTAAAAAAGGAAGGAGTTAAAAGCTTGATAGCAAACAAAGTGGAATTAGGTGTAAATACAACTAAACAATACAAAGACTGGAATTCCATAATGTTAATGAAGATATCAGACTATGAATATCCATCTATGTGTCAAATGAAAACAGTAACATTCTCAAATCAGAAAATCCAGAAGAATGAAACTAAAAGCCCAATGGAAAAATGGACAGCATACATTAAATGAGTCAGCAGGAAAAGAAATACAAGTAGCTCTTAAATATATGAAAGTATATTCATCCTCATTCATTAGAATATAAATGTAATTTAAAATTGTAAAATAAACCACTTTTCATCTGTTGACCTAGTGACATTCAAAAGATTGATAATGCATTGTTTGCATGGTCCAGGGAATATAGATACGTCCATAAATAACTGGTGGGAGTAAAACTTGGTACAATTCCTTGTAGTGAATTCTTACGATTTTATTTTGCCTCAGCATTATTTGTTTTCTTTTCATTGCAGTGATGGGGGACCAAATCCAGGGCCTTGCACATGCCAGTCAAGTGTTCCTCCACTGAGTTACAACCCCAGGCCTTAAGTTTAACTTTCCATGTCAGAAGCAGGGCTTCATCACCTTTAAGAGAGTTTTCCTCACAGTTTTTCTGGGCAGTTGACACGTATGTTTGCCTTATATAACTATCTTGTAGTGCCCACTTCTCTATGAAACATCTGCATGTAGCCTGCTGGAACAGCCCTAGTCACACCCCACATGGATGGTGCAGGTATGTCACAGTGACTACTTCTCTGTCACAGCATGACCTCCTGGAATCCATGCCTGCTTCTGTAAACCCACCAGTTGAAACTTCCCATGAGAAATCTGGGTGATGTCCTAGACCCAATAAAAACATTGGCCCATGGGTCCCTCTCATTCTCTCCACACACCCCCTCACCTCCATGTATATGAGCTCCAAGCATGCTGTGTACTCTGCAGGACCTGTAAATAATAAAATCTTTATGTCCATCTGTGTCTCTCCTACCCAGTGAAGGAGTGCCTGGTGTCTTAAAGATCCTGAATTAAAGCATCTCCCCATTGCCCTATAGAGGACAATTTGGCAACATCATTAAAACTACCTCTGCATTTGTTCTTAGACCCAACAATTTAACTTCACGGAAGTTGAATTTGTCCTTTAGATATACTAGCATAAGTACTAAATGCTGAATATGCCTGGTTATTCACTGCAGCATTGTACATAGTAGTAGATGATTAGAAACAGATCTATGTCTATTAATAAAGGACTGCCCAAGCAAATATAACTAATTAATACTTTGGAATACTGTGAAATTTTTTTAAAGACTATGAAAAAAATCTTTCTATGTGCTGATACAAAGAATAATAGAAATCTCCAGGATAATATGCTGTCTGAAAAGAGCAAATGGCAGAGACTTGAATACTATTTTTTGTCTAAAAGATATTGAAAGAAAAAAATACGCATTAAGAAGCTGTAAAAAGTATGTTGGAAATTAACAGAGGTAGGTGGTGTACAAAGGAGCCCATTTTCTTTTTGCACTTTTTTTTTAGTTGTTTAATAATATCAATGTATTATTCACATAAAAACTAATTTACAATGTGATAAAAATGTGGAGATTGTCATAGCATTGCCAAATTTATATTTTTCCAAGTTATGACTTTAAAAATAAATCCTACCATCTATACTATCATTATTAAATCATAAAAGAAAGGGCATCTTGAAACAAACAAAAGCAGTGGAGAATGAATTGTTTTTCAAAGAATAGTCTTTTCAATTGATATATCATCATATTTTCCTCATTTCAGTGTAGACAGGTACCATACCTGGCACTGGCTCTATACCAGTTGATGTTGCTGTTGTTGTTAGGCGCTATCAAGTCAGGACCAACTCATAGTGACACTACATACAAGAGACAAAACAGTACCCGATACTGTACCATGCTTGGCACTATTGTCAGTGATTCTCTGTGATTGATAGGGTTTTTGATGGCTGATCGTTTCAAGTTGTAGGCTGCTGGGTTCTTCTTCCAAGCCTATAGCCCCCAGTATTCCCAGGCCCAACCCTGCTTAGCTTCCAAGATGAGATGAGATTGGATGCCAAACTGGCATGGCTGTAGACTACACCAGTTGATATATCACTGATATATCAGCATATTTTCCTCATGTCATGGTAGATTGTGTACCATTCCTGGTACTGGCCCTCAAGGAAGCAGGTAGAAACCACCAGGAGAGGTGGAGGGAATGAGGAAGTTCATGATGCTGGAGTGGACACAAAACCTCTGGAACTTACTGGAAAAACATTTATAATGCAATTCCACAATTCTTAGGTATTAATATCTACAAATCTATATCTATATAGTCATTTAGACCTTTAACAAATCCTGTAATGTCTAGAATGATCAAAGTAGACTTAAAAATTCATCAAAACTAAGGTTAAAACTAAGTAGTAATTGAGGTAAAAAAGATAGAGATTGAACTTCTAAGTGAATAGAAAGCCATTCCCTCCGGAGGATGGACACTGCTGCCCAGGGCAGGCATTCTTGGATCCTGCTGGCCACAAGAAATGGATTGGTACCCTGCTGGCCCTGAATTGTAGAGCAGCACGTGGGTCCCCTATGACCTGTGACAGACACTTCTCAGATAGGTGTGCTGTCTCTAGACTTTCCTGTTGTCTCCCTGTGTTATCACCACAGGTCATTTTCAGAATGAGGGATCAAAAGATATGAATTCACTTTCCCTATCCCCTGTAGTTAGACATGATTATGGAGGCTATATATAACTAGAGCACCTTTCTTAGTTTTTGAAAGGAATACCCACACATACTACTATGTAACAGTAATACCTCATTTTTCTTAATAAGTAAAGTGAGACAGAAGAAATGGATTGATATCCAATGAGGATAATAAAAATGAATAATTACTTCTACCATTACTAGGTCCTGGCTCCATGTCAGTAGTAGGTTCAGTTCTTTATACACATTACATTATTGAATCCTCATTTCTCTATGAGATAGGCACTGTGCCTGTGGCAAAGAACCTGCCATCTTGGCAATCAGGAAGCAGAGAATATGCCCAGACCATAGGTCCAGGGTAAAAACTTTCAAAGGTCTTCCTCCACTGACTACTTCTGTGAAGTTTAGGATCCACCACTAAAAGTTTCGTAGCCTCCACAAACAATGCCACTACTTGGGGACCAAGTATTCAAAAATATGATCTTTGGGAGACATTTTAGATCCGAACCGTAACAGCTTCCACTAGACAGGAGAATGAGTTTTATCTTTTAAACCGACTGAACAACATGGGGAATAGAGTAAATAGTACATTGTATATTTCAAAATTTCTAAGGGAATAAATTTTATATATCCCCACCACACAAAAAAGTGAAAAAGTACTTGAGGTGATGGATATGTTCATTAAATTTATCCCATTATTATTACACATTTTGTTTATAAATCATGACATCACCTTGTACCCCACAAATATATGCAACTATAATTTAATAAATTTACTGTAAAATTTAAAAGTCATGTGTTTAAGTGGTCTGGGATAGTGATTTCCAAAATTACTTTAGCCCTGGGTTGATTTGTACAAAAGAAGTCTTCTGTGGAAAGCCCATAATAAAACAAATAGAAGGAAAATCAACTCTGGAACTGAGGGAACAGATGTGTTTAAGGTAAACATGGTTTCTCTCAGAGAGGGGAGATGAGTAGAAGCTGGTGACCTGAAAAGAGTGGGGAGAGTTTGGAACAGGAAATGAAGGCTACTGGAGATGATCTGAGAATTATCTGCTGAATGACAGCTTTGTCTTCATTTATCTGACATGTTTTTATAGACCCTTTTGATAACAATACAAGTAAATACTTCAAATATACTTGCATAATACCTCAAATATTCATTGAGAAACTTTTGGAAGTTTTGGAGAATAAGCATGCAAAACCACCCAGTGAATTAAACAGAAAACTATTTATGATTATGATTGTTGTTGTTGTTGTTGTTAGGTGCCGTCGAGTTGGTATCTGACTCACAGCAACCCTCTGTACAACAGGGGAAACACTATTGTCAGTGCTTCTCTGCCGTTCATAGGGTTTTCAATGGCAGATTGATTTTTGGGAGGGGGTTGCCAGGTCCTTCTCCCAAGCCTACAGCTTCTGGTGTTCCCAGGCGGTCTCCCATCCAGGTACTAACCATGCCTGACCCTGCTTAGCTTCTGAGATCTGACGGGATTGGATGCCACAGGGCTACCGCTGCAGGCATGATTATGATTATGATACAATTATTATTGGTCTCACTTTACATACTAGGCAATATAGCCACAATTGAGTTAGGATGTTTTTAGAAGCATATGCAAATAACTATCCAAATTGTAAATTATAGTCATAATTAATTCCATAAAACTGATTTAACTGCAGTTATTTAATTCACATACATTATTGGACTTACTTAGATTTAAATCCACTGAACAAAAGAGGAAAAGTGGGATATTGTTTGGGTTACATACTATTTTTATTAAGTAGTTCCTCTACCAATTCCTGAGCTCATTCTGTTTTGCAAAATCATTTGCTTTGCATCTAGAGCTTGTCCTATGAAACTTGCCCAATATACCCTTGGGAGCTGTTTAGTTCTCCTCTTCTATGACATATATGGTGTTTTATTTTATCTTAGACTCAAAGAAAACCAATGTCACCCATAGGTCTGAATTGCTTCTTTCTTGTGCCCTATATGAAGCCTAGCTAGAAGGAAGGAAGCATTGATTAAGAAGCACATGGGATATGAAGACAATTATTTCTATGCAAACGATTTAAATAAAGTGATTTTGGTTCATGCAAGGAAGATCAAGAAAAGCTGAGCCTTCTGGGATCTAGAGCATTAAAGAAATGTTTTGTGTACAACTAACAGGAAAATAGGGAGAAGGAAGCCGTTGAGTTTTAAAAGTAGTGACTATAAAATAACTTACTTGCCTGCAGCCATACCACTGTGGAGTCCAATCCTTTCAGATCTCAGAAGCTAAGCAGGGTCAGGCCTGGCTAGTACTTGAATGGGAGACCACCTGGGAACACCAGGTGCTGTAGGTTTGGGAGAAGGACCTGGCAACCCACTCCCAAAAAACAATCAGCTATTGAAAACCCTAAGAATAGCAGAGAAGTACTGACAATAGTGTTTCACCTATTGTATGTAGGGTCTCTATGAGTCAGACCGACTCAATGACACCTCACAATAACAACATAAAATAATGTGTTGGAGGATCCATCTTCCAAAGAAAATGATTTCTGAAGTGGTCATGTGATGAACTCTGCAGACCCACTCACCAGAGCAACAATTCATCCTGGTAAAAGGTGTAAAACCCAACCACTTCAAGTCTCTGTCCAAAAGTCATACAGAAAAAGAAGAAACATCTATTCAGAAAAACTTATTATGTCTTGGTAATAACAGAGAAAGACTCTGGCACTTGAGTCACTCCTTGCTCCTTCCCTCCTCACCCAAGCTCAGTGTGATAGG
This sequence comes from Pedetes capensis, assembly GCA_007922755.1. NCBI lineage: Eukaryota > Metazoa > Chordata > Mammalia > Rodentia > Pedetidae > Pedetes > Pedetes capensis. The sequence continues at coordinate 5,905 of VMDO01031769.1, forward strand.
AACACCCACTCTTGGTGGATGTAGCCGAGAAGACAAGGGGCTCTCTCACTCAGCCCCCCAGTGAAGGCTGCTTTCTCCCAAGGAGGAGCAGGCAACCAGCACATCTCATCACCCCCAGTTTCATGCTGCAGATGCTAAATTTCAAACAAGTATGCCAAAATGACCAGGGACTCTCTTCCTCCATGCAGCCCCCACTTGTAGGATGGAGGTTCTACCACAACTGTTAGCCTGAGAATACTGGGACCCTGTGTCCCTCATGCCAACTTGCTCAGAGGGTGGAGGCTTTACTCTCAGAAAGACAAGCCAAAAAGAGGAGAAGCTATTGTCTCTGTCCAGCATCATAAAGGAGGGTTTCACTCCAAAGAATGTGGACCACTTCCTGGAATCCAGTTCTTGGGCACCAACTCAGAGATTTTGCCCAGGAGCAGAGGCAGACTTCAAAACACTCCAAAAATGAATTGTCTTTATTTACAAGAAGCTTGGAGAAGTACAAGCCTAAGTGGGCTCTCAAAAACAGTGGCAGTTTTGGTGATAAGCACTTAGGAGGCTGATGCCTCCCTGAGAGATGTGAACTAAAGTCTACATTAGCTAGTTTACCATGATGAACTATAGAGGTGTAGCTAAGAAATACCTAGTGTGTCTACAAAACAAATAACTCAATTTGAAAGTGAACAAGGGACCCAAATAGGCATTTCTCAAAAGAAGACATTCAAATAGTCAACAGATATATGATAAAAGCTCCATAGCACTGCTGATATTGTTAGGTGCAGTCTAGTCATGTATGACTCATGGCAACCCTTATAGGGTTATATGGCTGATTATTTCTAGATTGCCACGTGAGTTGATTGTCACATCCTTCTCCCATGTTTGTGATACTAGAAATTGAACATGGGACCTCAGAGACTACAGAATGGAGTATACCAACTGAGCTAAATCCCAGCCCTCACTAGCACTAAGTATTAGGAAAATGCAAATTAAAACCACAATAAGATATCATCTCACACCTGTTATAATGGCTATTATCAAAACAATGAAACATGATAAGTTGTTGACAAGGATGTGGAAAAACAAGATGCTTCTATACTGTTGTTGTTGTTGTTGTTGTTAGGTGCTGTCGAGTCGGTATTCGACTCATAGCGACCCTCTGTACAACAGAGGAAACACTATTTTCAGCGCTTCTCTGCTGTTCATAGGGTTTTCAATGGCAGATTGATTTTTAGGAGGAGGTTGCCAGGTCCTTCTCCCAAGCCTACAGCTTCTGGTGTTCCCAGGCGGTCTCCCATCCAGGTACAAACCAGGGCTGACCCTGCTTAGCTTCCGAGATCTGACGGGATCGGATGCCACAGGGCTACTGCTGCAGGCTCTATACTGTTAGTGGGAATATAAATTTGTGTAGTCATTAAGGGAAACATGGAGGTTCCTCAGAAAACTAAAAAAATTAAACTACCATGTGACCAGCAATCATACTTCTGGTTATATACCCAAAGGAAATGAAATAAGTGCCTCAAAGAAACATTTATGCTTCTATATTCATTGCAGCATTATTCACAATAGCCTTGATATATAGTCCACCTAAGTGTCCATTAACAGACAAGTACAGGTTTTAAAAAGTTGAACTCATATAAGGAAGTCTGGGGCTGGGGTGGGGAAAATTGGGAGAGTTTTACCAAAAGGTACAAACTTCCAATTATGCAGATGAATAAGTTTTGGAGATCTAATGCCTATGGTTAGTGACAATGCAGCCTGGAGGTTAGCTCAGTTGGTATAGTGCTGTACTATGCTCCCTGAAGCCCTGGGTTCAATCTCCAGCATCACAAGAAATCAGCCAGGGAAAACCATATGAATAGCAGAGAAAAGACTGACATAGTACCAGGCATGGTACAGAGTTGGGGAGTGTTCTGTTCTGTTGTACATAGGGTCATTGTGAGTTGGACCCAACTCAACAGCACCTAACAACAACAATAATGATAATGTATTGTATACTTGAAATTCGCAAAGAGAGTAGATCCAAAATATCCTCACTACATGAAAAAGTAACTATATGAGGTGATAAATATTTTAATGAGCTTGATTGTGGTAATCATTTCATGAGGTTTGTATGTAAATATGTATACATTGACGTATATATTCAAGTATCATGTTGTATAAATGTATACCATTTTAATTTATTGATTATATCTCAGATAAGCTGGAAAAATAAAATGTTTACTTGATGAAAGAAATCACAAAGAAAATCTTGGAAGCAACAATAGAAAAACAACTCTGCATGTATTATTGAGCTCCAATAAATTAACAGCTGACTGCTTTCTCATCAGAAACAGTAGAGATCAGAAACTAGTGTGATGATATATTCAAAGTGCTGAAAGAACCAAAACTGTCAGGTAACATCTTACATCCAGAAAGATTGTCTTTCAAAAATAAAGGTGAAATAAAAGCATTCCTAGATTAACAAAAACTGAAAGAATGTGTTGCTATCAGACTCTTATTGCAAGACATTAAAGGAAGGTCTTAGACCAATGAAAAATTATCTCAGATTGTAATTTAAAACTACTCACAAAAAGAGTATTAGGAAATGTAATTATGTAATTATAAAAGTCAGCTTCAGTGCATAATACTTCCCCTGCCTTCTTTCAACTGATTCTTAGAGAAATAGTATAAAGCAGCATGTACATAATTATATTGTTAGGCCTATGTGTATATACATGTAACAATTTGACAACAATAGCACAGAGGGATTGGATGAAAACAAAAATGCATTGAAATAAGGACATGACACCATATGGTAACTTGAATCCCTAGGAGTAAATGAAGAGACTCAGAAATAATAGATAAGAATGTGAATATAACACACTGCATAAATATACACTGGCTCTATTTTCTTTTCTCAGCCTGGCAGACTAGAGTAGGAAAAACTGAGTATGAGGATTGTTTTTCCTATATCCACAGTGATGACATGTAATTTTCATTATGTTTTGCTAGAATCAGTTTGCTGGTATTTTGTTGAAATATTGGTCTGTAGTTTTCTTGTGATGTCTTTGTCTGGTTCTGGTATCAGGATGATGCTGGCTTCATATATGTTGGCAAGTATTCCCTCCTCTTCTATTGTTTAGAATAATTTGTGAGTGACTGTTGTTAATTCCTCCTTATGGAATGGTGAATTCTTGGTAGAATTCACCACTGAAAGCACCAGGTCTTGGGCCTTTCTCTGATTTCTAATATGAAAAATTTCACATTTTCTATTTCTTCTTCAATAGTTTTTGTCTTTTAAGGAATTTACTCTTTATATAGGTTATCTAATGTGTTGGCATACAAATGATCACAGCATTCCTCTATGCTCCTTTTTATTTCTGTAAGGTTGGTAGTGATGCCTCTTCTTTAACTAGTGATTTTAGTAATTGGAGGACTTTTTTTGTTGTAATCTGTTGTGCTAAAAGTTGTCCATCTTGTGGATCATTTCCAAGAACTAAGCTTTGTTTTCAGTGACTTTCTCATTGTTTTCTCTTCACTATTTTGTATATTTCTAATCTATGTCATTTCTTCACTATGTTTGCCTTACATTTAGTTTGTTTTCCTTTATCTGGTTTGTTAAGGAGGAAATTTAGATTGTTGATTTGAGATCTTTCTTCTGTTTCTCAACATAAGCTATTAAAACTGAATTTTCCTTAGAGTATTGGTTCTATTGCATTCCATAAGTTTTGGTATGCTAAGTATTTTTTAACCAATATACCATTGCATATTGGTTACCTAGTTATTTTATACCATTGATATCCAAGTATAATTTCTAGCTTAGTTTAATCTCTGATCCTCTGTGTCTATTCTCAGCATTACAACCAAAGTTATCCTATTTATTTGTTTCTTTGTTTGTTTACATATTTATTTGTCCAGTTGAGGATTGAACCCAGGTTCCTATGCTTTGTTATGGTTTGAATATAAAATGTCTCATGTAGGCTCATGTGTTTGAACACTTGATTCCCAGCTGGTGGTGCTGTTTTGAAAAGCTATGGAACTTTTAGGAGATAGGACCTAGCTGGTGAAAGTGTGTCATTGGCTTTTGAAGGTTATACTTGGTCTTCAGTTCCAGTTTGCTCTCTGCTTCTTGGTCCGCTGTGATGTGAAAAGGTCTCCTCTTCCATGTGCTTCCATGCTTCCTGCAGCATGCTCTGCCATGCTTGCCTCATCATGATGGAGTGAAATGCTCTGAAACATGAACCAAAATAAGTAATTCCTCTCTTGAGGTTCTTTCTTTCAGGTATTATGGTCGCAGTGATGTAAAAGCTAAATAACACAGAGAAGTGGAGTCATTTCTGGACCTAAACCTGACCAGATGGTTCTTAGGTCTTTAGAACTGGTTTGCAAGAGGAATCTGGAATATTTCAGAGATGTAAGATAGAGAATCCTTAGAATGCAATAAGCACAGCTTACTGGACAATTCTGGCAAAAGTTCAGAAGACCAGAATGCCAAAAAACAAACACACAAGCAAAAAAGAAAAAAAAATAGTAAAAATGGTGTCCATTAGGTTTCAGATGGAAATAAGGATTCTTTTGGGAATTGAACTAGAGGCCATTCATGTTAAATTCTGGAAAAGGATTTGCCCATGTCCTGAAAATTTATGTGAGACTGAATTCAAAAGTAATGGACCAATTAACTTGGTGGAGAAAATTTCTAGACAGCATAGTATTCAGCCTGTGGCAGGGCTATTTCTTGGCTCTTTTAGCCAGGTTTACAGTGAGACTAAAAAGCAAAAAACAGAACAGAAGGCTTTGAAAAATGTGTAGTTTTATGAGAAAAGGAGCCAGGAGAAAGTGTTAGGCAAAGACACTATGGATGTTAAAGAGATTAATGTCATTAAGGAGAATCCAAGAATGTTACCCTGGAACAATTGAAAGGATTCCTTGAGGGTTTTTCAGGAATTAATTATCCAGACCCCACCCATCACAAAATCCAGGGTGTGAAACAATAAACTCATTTAAAAGACTTTCATTTCAAAAGGGAACACCTCGAGAGTGTCTCACTTCTAAGAGGCCACCTAGAGAAGTGGCACTCAGAGGCCATTGAAACCATGGTCCAACGGGGGTCAGCTTATTGAGCTAGTAGCAGAACTTGGCATTGTCCATTTGGTGCTGGTTTTCCAGGCATGCATAATGCAAAAGTTATAGGATCATTGGAGGCTTCTGTCAAGGTTATTTTAAAAGTTCTGGAAGGCCAGAGACTGTGTAGCACGGCCAGATTCCATGTGGAATGTCCCTGAGGGGACAATACATGAAGCTATGAAGGTGTATCCTAAGCTTTGGTATAGACTACAAGATGTTGGAGATGCCAGGAACATGCTATACCTGCTGAGGAAAGCTGCCAGCAACAAGATGATGCCACTATGTGCTCCAAAGCTAGAGATGGAGCTACAAGATGATTTAATGTTTGCCCTGCTGGGTTTCAGTCTTGCTTTGCTATCTTTTATTTCCTCCTTTTTGGAATGGAATGTCTATTTTATATCACTATAAATTAAAAGCATATAACTTTCTTTTCTTATTTTACAAGGTCTCAGAGGAGACTGAACTTAGACTTTTGAATAATGTTGGAATTAGTAAGACTATGGAGACTCTTATTGTTAGGTGCCGTTGAGTCAAGTCTGACCCTTAGTGACCCTCATAGGGTTTTCAATGGCAGATTATTTCGGGATTGCCTTGGGAGTGGGTTGCCACGTCCTTCTCCCATTTTTGTGGTGCTGGGCATCGAACTCGGGACCTCAGAGACTGCAGAGCGGTGCTCTACCAACTGAGCTAAATCCCAGCCCATGGAGACTATTAAGGTGTGAATAAATGCCATTTGCATTAAGGGATAGCCATGAGCCATTGGGGGCCAGGGATGGCATGTGGTGGTTTGAATATAAAATGTCCCCCATAGGCTCCTGTGTTTGAACACTTGGTTCCCACCTCATGGCACTGTTTTGGGAGGTTGTGGAAACTTTAGGAAGTGAGATTTTGCTGGTGAGGTAGGTAACTGGAGACAGGCTTTTGAAGGTTATACCCAACTTCTGGTTCCAGTATGTTCTCTGCTTCCTGGTTTGCCACAACATAAAGAGCTCTCTTTCACCACATTCTCCCATTACCTGCTCTGTCATGTCTTCCCTATCACTATGGACTGAAAACCTCTGAATCCATGAGCTACAATAAATAACTGAAGTTATTTCTGTCAAGTATTGTGGTCACAGCAACATGAAATCTAACAAACCCATGCATGCTAAGCATTCTACCACTGAGCTACATACTCTGTCCCAGAGTATCCTTTTAAAAGCACAGATCAAATCATTTCAATCTTCTGCCTGACATGCTGCAGCTCCCATTGCACTTTTAGCAGTAAATATTCGAGTCCTTAGATATCTGCAAGCATTGGTATAAACTGACCCACCATCTTCTACTTCACATTTCACCCTTCTGTTCCTTAGTCATGCTGTTCAACCCACAATAACATTCTCTCTGTTCTTTTCATACACTAGCATAGGTGCAATTTAGGTGATTTATGCTTGGCTCTTCTCTCTTCTCTATATATCCTCATGATTAATTCTCTCATTTCCTTCATTAGTTCTAATACCACCTTTTTGAAGCTTCACCCTGACCATCCTATACAAATACAGTTTCCCTCCCCCCACCAGCATTCCTAGTCCTCTTTACCCTACTTGACACTTTCTTTTTTTGTAGTACTTATCACCTTCTAACAAGATGTGTGAGGTGGACACTGAGCAGCACTACCCAAGCTAATGACAAACTAGAAGTGTTGATTGCTGATAGGTATCAGTCATTGGCCTTTCCAGCCATTGTGTCTGCTGAAGAGAGCTGCCTACATCGATGCCATGCTGTCTTCTGAGATGCATTCAGTAACTGGTAAAAATGGTCATATAAAAAGCCCATTTCCCTCACTCAGCTCAGGACACTCAGTATAATGTCAGATTCTGAAGTCCCCATAGGGTAGACTTTTATATCCTTTTCCTGTCTCAAATAATCCCTATGAGCACTTCCTCACAAATTTTTCTTGCACTGATCTCTGTTTCCATCCGCAACACTATATATTCTACTGACTTGTTATGTTTACGGTTATCCCTCCTTATCCACACAGCATATGTTCCAAAATCCACAGTGAGTGCCTGAAACCATGGTTAGTACAAAATCCTATATAATCTATGTTTTTCCTTGTACCTAAAAATACCTGTGATAGAGTTTAATTTATAAATTAGGCATAGTGAGAGATTAATAATAATAAAATACATCAATTATAATTATACTTTAATTAAAGTTATGCTGTTAATAAAAGTTATGTGGATATGATCTTTCTATTTCAAAATTATCTTATTGTACTGTTTACACCCTTCTTTTCAGGTTGTGAGATGCTAAAATCCCTATATAAAGAGAGGGGAAATGAGGTGGATGACACAGACATTAAGGCATAGCATTAGGCTACTATTTAAGGGCTACTTGAACACAAGTACTAAGATACTACAGTGATACTGACAGCTGAGCCATCTACTCAGTGTCTCATGGGTGTATATAGCATTAGACAGGCTGAATAAAATGATGATTCACATCCAGAACAGGACAGAATGTGTGAGATTTCATCATGCTACTTGGAATGACATACAATTTAAAACATGAATGATTTATTTATCAAATTTTCCATTTAATATTTTCAGACTGTGGTTGACTACATAGTTGTTGTCAGGTGCTATTGAGTTAGGTGGTTGACTACAGGTAACTAAAATCACAGAATGTTAAACTGAGAATAAGGGGGGACTACTATATCACCTTTCTTACATCACCCCTATAATGTAAGCTCCCGAAGCAAACTTTTCTTCAATGACATGTCCAAAGCATGTTAGCAGTGCCTGGCACATAGTTAGCACTCAATGAATATTTATCAAATGAAGATTGATATATTAGATATTTTTATCTGTTTGCAGAAATTCTGAAACTTCAAAAACTAGATAAAAACTTCTCTTTAATTTTATAGAAATAAAATTTTATTCATTGAATTAAACTAGTTCTAACCCTAAACCACAGAGGCAGGAATATATGGGGACTTCTAGACTTTAGGTTTTATTTGTGGGAGGAGATGGTCATAATTTTATTTTATGGCAATATTGCCAGCTATTTTTGAGAGGAGATCCTACATATCCATCTATCTCTATATATGAGATACTATAAATCTATTTTCATATATGTATATATGTATATAATATGTGGGCTGGGGTTTAGCTCAGTTGGTAGCATGCTTGCTCTCCATGCACTGAGGTCCTTGGTTCAATCCCCAGCACTGCAAAAACAGCAGAAGGACTGGCACCCCACTCCCAAAATAATCCCAAACACAATCAGTCATTGAAAACCCTATTAATAGCAGAGAAACACTTACCTATTGCTGGGTATAGCACAGTGTGAGGGAGTGTTTCATTCTGCTGTACATAGGGTCACTATGAGTCAGACCCAACTCGATGGCACCTAACAACAATAATAACAAGGTATAACACACACACACACACACACACACACACACACACACATTTAAACTCTTTTATATATCTTTTTCATGGATCACAATGTCAACATTTTTATTCTTTGTGGCCTTTAAAATTGTCAGAATATCAGCATGATCTATAAATTTCTTCATATATATCCAAAAGCTTTCATTTGTAGTAGTTTCACAATTATGCAGTTTCTTTCACTTTTTATTCATTTTTAGTCCTCTTAAAATATAAGGCAGGAAATTCCACAAAATATTCCAGTCAGGGGAAAGCCACATTGAAAACATACTCCTGGAATTCTGGAATATTCTTAAATTATTGACGTCACTCTTAACCTAGGACATATGTCAAGAGTTAAGTCCTTTTTATAATTAGCAAATCAAAGTTGCATATTTATAGGGTTCCATGTGATGTTTCAACACATAGTTTGGGTACTGTTCCAGTCAACACAAGCATACTTATTTCCTCAAATATTATCAGTTCCTTCTGGGTAAAACATTTAATAACCTTTCCTCTAGTGTTCTTGAAATATGTTATACATTATTATCTACAGTCATCCTATTGTGAAATAGAATGCCAGGACTTATTTCTCTCATTTATCTATAATTTGGTATAACAACCAACCAATCTTTTCTCTAAGTGTTCATTTTTATTCACACTACACTCTTGGTGGAAAATTTTGTAGCAAATCACCTTCTCACTAAAAGAAACTGGGAGCTAACTATGGACAGATCACTAGATAGATAGTTCTAGTTTTCTATATATAAAATTAAAATTATATGTATTCTAGTTTTCTTAATATATTCTGGACATATATAAGAGAAATATATTATATATTATACAATATGCAATGTATATTATCTATTGCATGCTCCCCTTGTGTTCCTTTTCTGATCCTCTTCACTGTCTTTATTGGGTGACCCCATGTACTAGAGAAGGACGCCCTCCATTTTCAGATCTGGATAAAATTCTGCACTATGAGGCCTCAGTTATCTCCCCAGTGGCTGAAGGAACCAGAAAACGCAACTGAGAAACACACACATAAGCTTGACAAATGGAAATAGGTGACAGTAGGGAGATGGACAGATAATTGGGCCTCTCTCCTTCCATAGCAGACTACATTGAGATGTGTTTCCTCCTTGAAATCTCCCTGAGGAGGCCCCTCTGCCAAGTGAACTGAGCACACTGCTGCCTCTCCTCACCACTCATCTTGTCCTGAAGTGGTGGAGGCACCTGGCATGTCACACTTCACACTGTGCTGCCTCCCACTTTGTCTTGCCTCACTTTCCTCTCCCCACCTCTCATCACCCTGGGTTTGTATCTCTAAAATAAAGCATTTTATTCTCACACCAGGCTCTATTTTTTAGAGAACCTGAATGAAAGGAATATCTGTTTTTACCTCATATGGTGGAATATTATGAAGTCAATTAAAATGAAGCAGTTCTAATGGTACTGAAAAGGAATGCCTACATCTGGTAGATACATGAGAAAGAAAGAAGAAAAAAGAAAGAAAGAAAGAAAGAAAGAAAGAAAGAGAGAAAGAAAGGAGAGAGAGGGAGAAAGAAAGAAGAAAGAAAAGAGAAGGAAGGAAGGAGAGAAGGAAGGAAGAAAGAAAAAGAAAGAAGGAAAGATAAAATAAAGCAAAGAGTACTTTGCCTCTTATGCTACTATTTGGATGACAAATCTGAACATTTCTTGTATGATTGGCTGAAGTTTAGCTTAGTTGGTAAAGTGCTGCTCTGCATCTTTTGAGGATCCATGTTCAATCCCCAGCCCTGCAAAAATGGGAGAAGCATGTGGCAGTCCACTCCCAAAACAACCTCAAAATAGCTATTGAAAACCCTATAAGGGTCACCATGAGTTGGACCCAACTCAATGGCACCTAACAACAGCAGCATAATTTGAAGAATACACAAGAAACAAAATATAATTATTGCCTCTGAAATAGGCAACTGAGTAGAATATATGGTCATTTTTTACATGTATCATTTAAACTTTTTAAAATTTTGTGCCTATATATGTATTACCCCTTCGAAAAAATCACATAAAGAAAAAACTAGAGGCCCAGTGTGGTGGTACACATCCATAACCCCAGTGACCAGGGAGGCAGAGGCAGAAGAATCCTAAGTTCAAGGCCAGAGGCAGCCTGCATAACTTAGTGAGACCTTGTCTCAAGATAAAAAATATAAATGGGGCTCAGAGTGCAGCTCAGTGGTACAGCACCTGCGAAGTGTGCACTAGGCCCTGGGTCTAGTCACTAGTACCACCAAAAAAAAAAAAAAAAAGGAAATAATTATGATGAAAATGAAAAGAGATTTACCAAAGACAGTAACCAATAGAAACTTTTTAAAAATGTTTATTTCCTAAGAAATTGCAGTTCCACAGTCAACAGCTGACAAAAGTGAGAGTGATAAGTAGGGCCAGATGATACCATGTTTTTGAAATGATGTTAAGACTACTGGAATTCATGCTTTGAACATTTGGAAGCCGTCCTAGACCACTGAATGGCTTTACATTGGGAAAGGAACTCTCACTTTGGTGACATAGTGGAGAATGAATCCAATGGGTAAAAATCTGGAGAAGGATCAGTTCAGGGTTGTTGACAAACTCCAGGATTCCAATACTTTGTAGTAGGCTCTGGCTAGAGAAGACAGACCAGGTGAACTAGGAATTCACAATTTTAGGTTTTATGTAATTCTCACAGTCATCATATGTCTGTCAAAAATAGCCAATTACCTAAATCGTAGGTTTACTTTTGGCAAACAATATATCTATGTTCCTAGCAATCATTTTAACTCACAATAGGCCAGTATATTTCAAATCATTTCATTTCTTTTAGCTAATTATAATCTATAGCACAGATTCCTATGACAATTAGTTTCCAGAAGTCACTTTACAACATACTTTGAAAAGTTAAATCCTCTCATCTTTGTCCAAGAAATAGGAGTAATATGATTTTATGGGGTATAGTTTATCTCCTAGGAAACCACAACAATCAAGGAAAATATTGACTGACATAAATGTCATCTTAGGAAGTCAAAATACTGAGTCAGAGAGACTGAAATAAGAGAGAACTGTGTATTCATAAATCAATAGCTTTCATACAAGAAGCTTCTCAAGAGTACATAGTGCTTATCTTGTCTTCCTCAGCTTTGCATAAAAATATCTTGATTTTCATTTCCCCCTCCTGTGAGCTTTATCTTTGTATTCTCCTGATTCCAAAAAAAAAAAAAAAATACAAAAGCTTTATTGAAGAATTGAAAGTCTTTAAAGGAAATCCATTGAAAATCATGCTTGCTTTCATTAAAAAAAGGATGGAGAGCTAAACTATATCCAAGCTGTATATCCACTAATGATATGACCAGTGAAATAAACTATGTTAAAATATCTCCTTACAATGCTTTTATTTTACAGGAGTAAATATAATATATGCTCTTCAAGATATGCTGTTAAGACTTAGAATATCAAGTTAAAATATATCAGCACATTTAAATGAGGCTAAACAGGCAGTTCTTTGTTTTAGGAAATTACATTTTTCTTAGATTTTAGGAAAAGGCCTTAGAAATACAGCAAAGAAAAGTGACAGGAAATTAAGAAACAAAGTATAATATTGACTTCTGTATATCAGATTAACACAGGCTCAGGACTTAATACAGTTATTTCTTGGACTGTACAGAGAATATGTTCCAGGACATCCTAAGGGTACCAAAATCCATGGATGCTCAAGCTTCTTATATAAGGTGGTGTAGTATCTGCTTAGAACCCACACATATCCTCTTGTATACTTTAAATAATCCATAGATGACTTATAATATGTAATATAACATGGCTGCTATTGGAAAGTTGTTATATTGTTTGTTGTTGTTGTTGTTAGGTGCTGTTGAGTCGGTATCCGACTCATAGCGACCCTCATAGGGTTTTCAATGGCTGACTGTTTCGGGATTGCTTTGGGAGTGGATTGCCAGGTCCTTCTCCCATTTTTGTGGTGCTGGGAAAAACCTTCTCCCATTTTTGCAGTGCTGGGAATTGAACTCGGGACCTCAGAGACTACAGCACAGTGCTCTACTAACTGAGCTAAATCCCAGCCTGTTATATTGTTTAGGAAATAATAATAAGTCCATGCACGTACGGTATGTTGTTGTTGTTAGGTGCCATGGAGTCAGGTCCGAGAGCAACTCTCATAGGGTTTTCAGTGGCTGATTGTTTCAGAATTGCTTTGGGAGTGGATTGCCAAATCCTCCTCTCATTTTTGCAGTGTTTGGGGATTGAGCTCAGGTCCTTAAACAGTATGGAGTAGCACTCTACCAACTGAGCTAAACCCTACCTCCAATATATACAGTATAAAAGCACTTTTTTCCCCTGAATATTTTCCATCCATGGTTCGTTGAATCTGAGGACACAGAACCTGTGGATACAAAGTGTTAACTGTATTTCTGACTTGGTATGGGGATTTCCTACATGTTTCTTGTATTTTATTTTCTTCTAAAAGATAAAGATGGTGTTTCCTTTATTTTTAGTTTTTTTTTTTTTCTTTTTTTAGGAATTTATATTAGTTAAGTTTACATTGTTGTTGTTAGGTGCCCTGGAGTCGGTATCCGACTCACAGCAACCCTACATACATCAGGCGAAACACTGTTGCAGTGCTTCTCTGCTATTCATAGGGTTTTCAATGGCAGATTGATTTTTTTGGGAGCATGTCGCTGGGTCTTTCTCCCAGGCATGCAGCACCTGGTGTTCCCAGGTGGTCTCCCACCCAAGGACTAACCAGGCCTGACCTTGCTTAGCTTCCAAGATCTGACGGGATCAGATGCCACGGGGATATGGCTGCAGGCAAGTTTACACTAGCTACTGTAAAACACAAATCTCAAAATGTCTGAAGAAGTCATATATGCCATAAGGTGGGGAATCCCAAAGAGAAATGGTGTTCTTCTCCAAACATTGATGTAGGGACGCCAAGTCTGTTGTCTTGTGGTCTGTCCATCTTCAACATATGGCTTCCTAGGCTGCTGTGCTTGTCTGCACTGAGGAGACTGAATGGGTAAGAGAAGAGGGTTTCTAGAAGATTTTTATGATCCATACCTAGAAGTTTCCAACCTTTGCATTCCAGTTACCAGTGATTATTAGTGTGTCTTGATTGCATGTTTGATCTATTTCAGATTGCAGAAGCTGATAGAAGTCTTCCCTTTCTTCATTTGTGGCCTTGGTGGTGGGTGCATAAATTTGAATAATAGTCATATTAACTGACCTTCCTTGTAGGCGTATGGATATTATTCTATCACTGACAACATTGTATTTCATGACAGATCTTGAAATGTCTTTTT
>VMDO01031771.1:0-19728 GCA_007922755.1 Pedetes capensis
CTCCCAGGTTTCCCAGCCCCACTGTACCCCTGAATTATCCTCAGATCACAGTTCAACCATTGCCTCTTGCCTACCATGGCAGACACTGCAGTGTGACCTACTACCTAATGCCCCTTCCTTCACTGCCGGCACCATGGTGAACCATCCCTGGAAGAGTACCGAAATGGGTATCTGTCCTCCACCTGCACCTCAGTCACTCCCCTGGTCCCCATAAACCACCAACAATCCACTATCACTTTTAGGTTTCAAGGACAAATATCCACTTACCACAGGAACAGAATTGGGGGTCAGTGGGTGGACAGAGCATAAATGCACCCAGGACACCACCAGATGGGACAGCTGAGTCTCACACCTCTAAATTTGTCCAGAGCCAAGCATTTTAGGGACAGAGTTACAAGTTAATCTCACAATACCCCAAGACCTAAACACACAGGGTATTCCATGAACAAAAATGAATGATCCCCTGATTCAGAAGACACCCCACCACTGACCTTGGCTTCATCCCATTGCTGACCATTGTCAGATGCAGGTGTCCACCATCTCCAGGGGGTTCTGATCTCTGCACAGGACTAGGGTTTGCAGCATGGGTGTCCTCTCTCCCTGAAGGTGCCAGTTCACCACCTGGCGACTCAGTCACCATAAAATGGTACTACTGTGTTCTCTTATCCCAAAGACCTGAGGGAAGATAGGCAAAAGAACGCAGTCATTTATAGTGCTTGAGCCTTGCAGGACAGTCTTGAGAAAACATTGTCAACCTCAGATCTAGACAAATGTGCCTATATTGAAATATGTGTGGAGTGGTCAAGAACTAATCCTGCCTTCTCAAGAAGTCTTTGTAGGCAACACCATCAGATTATCCTACCTTATAGTATCTCCTCAGTCCTCCTTATATGTGGCACAGAAAAGCTGCTATGGGAAGATAAAATAAGGAAAATTATGGTCAATCCAAGTATGCCAGACACTTGAAAACTTGTCCAGAAAAAACAAAATCCCTACCTTTAAAAGATATTGTAATTTCATGGGATATTTTTATTCTTTTTCTCTTCTACATTTTTGGCTAAATATTGACAACACTGGTCCCCAGCATGTAAAGTAATCACCCTTTCCAATACAGAACTGTAAGTCACTCAGGATAATTCTCTATTCACCTCATTCATTTAAACACAGAGTCTAGCTAAGTTGCACAGGCTGCCTCCACCTTCCAAATTGTAATAGTGCTCCCTCAGCCTAACAAGCAGCTGGGATTACAGGCAGGTATGGTGGAGCAATACACTTTTCTAATCTCTATATTTTGGGGGTTTCTTGTGATTGGACCCTCAACATTCCACAAGGTGGGCAAGTTTTCTATAACTGAGTAACAACCCCGTTATTCAACTTCAAGCAGTAGCAAATTAGATACCTACCTACGATCTGGGGCTGGGGTTTAGCTCAGTTGGTAGACTGCTGCTCTGTGCTCTCTGAGGCCCTGGGTTTGATCCCCAGCACCACAAAAAGGACCTCAGGCAGTCCACTCCCAAAGTAATCGCAAAAGAATCAACCACTGAAAACCCTATGCATAGCAGACAAGCACTGACATAGTGCTAGGCTTGGCACAGTGTCAGGGAGGATTGTGTTCTCTTGTACATAGGGTTGCTATGAGTCAGAATTGATGGCACCTAACAACATCTACAATCTAAAACAATACGTATTCACCTTGCATAAGAATATTGAATGTATTCAAATTTTTACTATCAAACCACCGTGCGTGGTGGCGCATGCTTGTAGTCCTGTGGCTGGGGAGGCGGAGGCAGGAGGATCATAAGTTCGAGAACAGAGGCAATCTTCATAATTTAGTGAGCCCCTGTCTCAAAAAAAGTAAAAATGGGCTGGGGGTGTAGCTCAGTGATCTAGCACTTGTAGAGCATGCAGGCGCAAGTACTGGGTTCAACCCCAGTACTGCCAAAAAAGAAAAAAATTACCCTCAAGCAACAGAAGCCTCACTGGGAGATGAATAAGTACTTTCATACGGCACTCTCTGAGGTTTAGCTCAGTTGGTAGTGTGCTGCTGCACATGGAGGACCTAGGTTTGACCCTCAGCACCACAAAAATGAGAGAAGGATGTGGCAGTCCCCTCCTGAAGCAAGCCCTAAACAACCAGCCATTGAAAATTTCGAGGATTGCTGTGAGTCAGACACAATTTGATGGCATCTGACAATAACATAAAACACTATTGAACAGCTAGTAGAATTTTAGGCCATAATCCTAGACTCAGGGGATACAAAGGACTAGGTTCAGCCACTTACCCAGTAAACCAATTGAAGATAAAAGTAATGGTGAAAAGTAGGGAAAGGAGACTGAATCAAGGTGGCACATTGGGAAGACAAAGAGATAAGAAGGTTCAGTGACACAAGTCTGTCTGCAGGGAACATCCATGAGCTTTACATTTACATAGAAGCTAAGGGGAGGGGCAGAAGGCATACATAATTCAGTGGTCTTGATATGATGGTAATCCAGACCAAACTTTGACAATTTTTGGTTCCCTAAGCTGGTCAGAAGAAATTAATATCTCTATCAACAACTGACTAGTAGATGTTGTCCTTTTTCATGTTGTTGTTGTTGTTGTAGTAAGGTGATGTTGAGTCAGGTCCGACTCAAAGCGACCCTCAAGGGTTACCAATAGCTCGTTGTTTGGGATTGTTTTGGGAGCAGATTGCCATGTCCCTTTCCTGCCTTTGCAGTGCTGGGATCAAATCCAGCTCCTCAGGGACTGCAAAGCAGTGCTCTAACAACTGACCTAATCCCCAGCCTTGTCTTTGTCATAGAAGTGTTTATGTGTCATTCCTGTTGTTTCTGGAATCCCAGGGACTCAGACTCAACAAGAATGGTTAAACAGACAAAAGTACAGCCCTAGAAAAACAAAAGATTTATGACAGTGACCTGTTCTTTTCTTCACTTTGTTACCTTGTAGAACTAGTTGGGTCTTCAATGCTTTTTAGCAAAATCAGTTATTAAGTGCCAGCTAAACAACATAGAACAATATATGATTTTTGACCTAAAAAGTTATGTACTGCAGATCAATACCCCATAGTGGAAGGAGAGTTGTCTAAGGAGCTATCTGAAAATGGATAATCAGAGTATAAACATTCCAAAAAAGTGGAGATATCCAAAAATGAGAATGTGGGTTTAGAAACAAATGTAGGGTCTCTAGCACTGCTGGGGGCTTCCTGAAGGAACACAGTAAGACCTAGGGTGGTAGAGCCTCTGATGTCCTGCAGATCTCTACCAAGCCTTTCTACTGAAAAACCAAAAGGCAAGGGCACAAAGCATCTGCCACCTCACTAAGGCGGGCGCTCTAGAAATTACTTGCCTCTCCCTCACTCAGCTCCCCTCCTCTGTGTTGGTAATGTGGGGAGGGGGCTACTACCAACCTGGCCATTTGGAGCCAGGGGCAGTAGTGGCATGGGTGGAGGGTATCGACTGAATCACCAACATAGACTTTCATTCACCAAGGTCCATGAGACAATTCTTACAAAAGGGTGGCCATCTGCACAAAAATAGTGAGTCCCAGCTTTGTCACCATGTTTTGGGTCCTATCCATTCCCTCCCTCGTCACATGTAGAATATAGTAGATTCCTGCCATCTTAGAAGAGACCTCATTTTGTTCTTACCATAACAGTACATTACTTAGGATTAAAAATTGTCTTCCCTACACAAAAGCCTTCAGACAAATCTGCCACAACTAGATTTACAGAATAACCTATCTATGGGAAATTTAGACGGGAAGGGTGGGAGGGGAGGAAGCATAGGGGAGGGTAAGGGGTAGCCTATATGAATAATATGCATATATGGAAATGTCACAATGAAAATCATGTCAAAATGAATCACATTAAGATGTACATTAAAAATTTCCAATAAAAAAAACTATAACCTATCTATTATCATGGTATTATCCAAAGCATTCACAGCATAGAACTGTAGAGATGCTCATGGAATTCACTACTCTCACCTCTTTTCCTACCATCTTGAGGAAACTCCCTTAATAGAATGGTAGAATTGATTTTTGAAGGCACAGAGTTTTGAAGGCCCTGTATATTGGTAATACCTTGATAAGTGCAAAAGTTAGATTGTCCAAGAGATGGTATGTGCTTTTAATCACTTCCATTTACTCCACAGAAAGGATTAACGAGCTTATGGAAAAAGGATAGAAAGGAGAGCAAAATGTACTCCCTATTACCCCTAGTGACCTGCTAGCAAAATTTTGTTTCCTCTCTCCATGACCTTAGGGTGAGCTAAGTTAATGGACTTTTTTTTATTAGAAATTTTTAATGTACATCATAATGTGATTCACTTTGACATGCTTTTCGTTGTGACAATTTTCATATATGCAATTTGATAAACATTATTCATATAGGTTACCCCTTACCCTCCTCTATGTTTCCCCCCCTTCCCATCTAAGTTTCCCATCCAAGTCTTCTCTATCTTTTACTATGTAGTATTTTTCTATATGTCCTTGGGTTCCATTTCTGTTAATGGACTTTTAAAAAACTGTATTAACACATCCAGCATTAGACGCAACAGGGATTCCACTAATCTACAATCTAAGAGAGCCATTTATTCACTTTAGTCTCTTCCTGTCACTGAATCAACTGGTAAGGAGGGAAATCCTAGGGCTGGTTGAGATGATTGATCCTAATTACCAGGGAGGAAATAAGAGCCCTATTTCACACAGGAAGAACATGTATGTAATATACAAGATCCATTAGGGCATCTTTGAGTATTACCAAGCTCTGTGATTAATGTCAATAGACAACTACAATGATCCAAGTCAGGCATGACCACATATGGTCCAGTAACTTTATCCTGTAAGAATGAAGGTTTAGTGGCTGGGGGAATAGTTCAGCAGAGCAGTTGTAGCTTAGACTGTGCAAGGTGCTGTATTTGCTCCTCAGAGTGACAGGGAAGAAAGAATGGATGTGTGGTGGATCACTCCATCAGGTAAGCAATCAGCACTTGCTGAAGTTAAATACATAACTGGTGGAAGTTACCTGTAAACACCAGTTATGAATCTATGACCCAATGATGTTAAATGGGCATGATTTGACATAGCATTTTTCAAATAATTTTATGAATAGGTTTATGATGTCTGTGCACACACAAAAAATAACTTTGTTTCTTCCATCTCTTATGCACTTATCAGTTCAAAAGTAAGATCCCTTTTTTACCCTCACAGTACTTAGGTACTATTAACTTTATATCTATCACACTATATCAGTTAGAAGATATCAAGGAAAGGTGTCATATGATCTTGGAAATATCTATTTGAAGATTAAATGGCTGGGCATGGTGACACATGCCTATAATCTTAGGGGCTCGGAAAGCAGAGGCGGGAGGCTTGCAGGGTCAAGACCAGAGGCAGTCTGCGTGACTTAGAGAGACCCACTCTCAAATGGTAAAAAAAAAAGACTAGGGGAGCAGTTCACTGGACCAGCACTTGCAAAGCATGTAGGCACGAGGCCCTGAATTCAATACCCAGTACCACAAAAAGAAAAAAGAAAGAAAAGGAAAAGAAAAAAAGGTTAAATGTAGTTTAATCAGAGATATGTGCTGGACTCATATTGGCAATAGTTGAATTGGTCATGATCAGTTTTATGTGTCCTTATGACTAGACAGTTGTACCAAGAAATTTGGGCATATACCAACCTACATAATGCGGCAGAAGTCTTTTTTCACTGTGTTTAATAGATAAGTCAGCAGACTGTGAGAAAATGCATTACCACACACTTTGTAGGGAGAGGTCACCCAGTCAGTTGAAGCTGTAGGCATAAAAATGGCTGATACCCCCCAAAAGAGAATTCTGCCTCCAGTTGGACTTCAGGCTCAACCTTCCATTTCTTTTCTCGGTCTCCAGACTGCCATCCTATCTGTAGATGTTTGATTTACCAGAATTAATCAGCATGCATGCCCATTTCTGAAAGTCAATCTCTGCCTCTCACCCTCTCCTCTTCCATCCCTCTAAAGCTTTAGCTCTCTATATTGGTCATGAACACATGAGCAAACACATATCCTTTAGAAAGGCTTATTGACCTCTGCCCTGAACAATCGTAATGCAGCATAAAAGTTCTGAGAATCTTTGTAATGAAAGACTGGCTAATGATTTCCTTCATTGAATTTGTTCCTACAAGCCATATTAGAAATGTTGAAATGAAAAAATATTTCCCCCAATTCTGGGTACTTATATGAGAGGTTCAAAAATGCTCAGAGCTGCACCACAGGGCTAGACCTGCAACCCTTGTGATATTTATTCAAAGGCATGTAAAACACAAAGACCACATGATTACTAGGGAACTCAGCAATAAACGCTTCCATGTTGTCAAATGATTTTTCACAAGGGTGCCAGAAACACAGAATGAGAAAAGCCAATCTTTTCACCACACAGTGTTGAGAAAATTTGATATCCACATGCAAAAGAACAAAGCAGAACCCTTTCTTGTATCATAAAAATGAACTCAAAATTGTTCAAAATCCTAAATGTGAAAGTTGAAGCTATAAAACTCATTGGAAGAAACAGGTTTCAGGTAAGGCACTGAATTTGGCAATGATTTCTCAGATCTGACACCACAAGTAAGACAAAGAGAAAAATAGGTAAATAAGATTGCATCAAAATTAACGCCTCCTACACATTGAAGGGAGAAGGACCCGGCAACCCACTCCCAAAAATCAATCTGCTACTGAAAATCTTATGAACAGCAGAGAAGCACTGGCAATTGTGTTTCGCCTGTTGCATGTAGGGTTGCTATGTGTCAATGTACCAACTCCACGGCACCTAACAACAACAACAACACAAATATAAAGACATGCTTAACACATTGAAAAAAGGAACCCATGGAATGAAGAATTCTCATGTGATGGGTTAATATTGAAAGTGAATTTGTGTACATATGTACTCATACAAACATATGTAGTACAAATCAAAAACCATAAAAACACAAAAAGATATGACTTTTCAGGTATGTTGCTTTGAGTCATTAGTTCCAATGACTCCAGAGGTCCAAGGAAGATGATCCCTTGAGCACAGGATTTGGGGACCAGCCTGGGTAACAAGTGAGACAAACCACACCTCCACAAAGAAAAGTAACTGATTAAAATGGGCAAAGGGGCTGGGAATGTGGCTCAGTGGGACAGTGTTTGTTTAGTATATCAAGGTCCTGGGTTTGAATCCAGAAGTATAAAAAATAAATAAAAGTAACAGAAATGATAGGAAAAAATGCAATGCTTCAATAGATTTCACCCAAAACAACACATGAATGATCAAAAGGAGCTGAGCACAGAAATACACACTTGTAATTCCAGCATGTAGGATCTTGAGGCAGGAGGATTAGGAGTTCAAGGCCAGCCTGGCCTATCCAGTGAGACCCAGTCTCAAAAACAAAATCAAAACAAATGCAAAAAACAACAAAATTGGCCAATGCATACAAGAAAACATATTCAACATCACATATTACAGAAATGAAAATGCAAATCATGAAATACCATTTTACAGAGGTTAGAACGGGTGTCACATATAAAACACAAAAAGAATATTTCAGTGCATGAATGAGAATGTGGAGAAAGTACAAATCTTATGCAACTCTAGGGGAAATGTAAAACGATACAGCCATGATAAAGTTATGTTCTTGCCTGTATTATTACTTTTAAAAATTACCCTACCTTAGTGAATGTTTTTATAGGTTGCATTTGTCTGTTTGGTATACAGTCATCATAAGGCTGATCATTTCAAATATATCTTATTTTACTTATTCCTAATGATTCCTTGCACTGGGATTTAGCTCAGCTGGTAGAGCGCTGTGCTGTAGTCTCTGAGGTCCTGAGTTCAATTCCCAGCATCACTAAAATGGGAGAAGGACCTGGCAATCCACTCCCAAGGCAATTCCAAAAGAGTCACCCATTGAAAACTCTATGAGGGTCGCTATGAGTCAGATGCCAACTTGACGGCACCTAACAACAACAACAACGATTCCTTACATATTTTGGACATGTAGTCAGGAGAGATCAATCCCTGGAGAAGGACATCATGTTTTGGAGAGTGGCAGGTCAACACAAAAGAGGAAAATCCTCCACCAGATGGATTGACACAGTGTCTGCAACAATGGGCTTAAACATAAATAAGATCATTTGCCTGGCACAGAATTGGCAAGTGTTTTGATCTGCTGTACATGGGGTCGCAATGAGTTGGACTCGACTCGATGGCACCTAACAACAACAACAATGATTTCTGATGATCTGGCATGTGGAGCCCTTACAGATCTTTCAATACATGGCCCCTCCTAAGGATACCTAAGTGTAAAGGTATTAACAGGATGAATGCAAACAGGTGGTTCATAAGGAAATTTGCCATCGCAGTCTACAGCCCCAGGCTCTCTCTCACACAACATTATTTCCCCTGGCCTCCATCACTCTAGACAAGACACTAATCCTCTAGAAAACATCCCTATCTCCTCAAGCCAGCCAGCAGTATTCTAACTGGCTAATGCCACATTGTTTTCCTTGTCCAGCCTGCCTTTCCTATTGAATCCCCAAGGATTCCACAAGCCTTTGTCCCAGATTCCCTCTCATCCTTGTAAACTCCCTTCTGACCAAAACCTGGTGCTTCTCAAATGACGTGACATGTGACATGTGACATGATGAGACTGGTTCCCCTTCTTTGGGGAAATGTTAAGAGAAATCTTCTCTCCATGACAATTGCCTGCCCATGTCCTCACTCCATCTCTTGTATAAATTATGAGCTTATCAGTGTACAACACACGAACCAGCAATTCCTTCTCTGTGTAAATTCCCAAAACAATAGAAAACAGAATTGAGGACATATTTCATAAATCCACATGCCCGGCAATGTGAGTGACAACCGGAAAACCCAGAAGTCAAGCAAGTGTTCAGTGATGGATGAATTAAAAATGTGGTGTAAACATACAAACACAGCCAGCTCAGCCTTAGGAAGGAAAGAAATTCTGACAAAGGATACCACGTGGATGAATTGTCAGGATATCACCAAAGGTGAAAAATGTCAATCAGTAAAGGACAAATACTGACTGTTCGATTCCGCTTCTTTAAGTTATCCAGATTAGCCAAATGTCATAGAGACATTAAGTACATTGGTTGTTGGCAGGTGATGGAGAAATTATTGTTTACTGCATAAAGATTTTTCATGAGGAAAAAGAATTCTGGAAATTAAGGGGTACAGAGTTTCAAATCTGGAAGGTGAACATGGTTCTGAAGATGGATGATTCTGATGATGCTCTCTGTGCTATTGTGATGAAAATTTAAACTGGATTAGATTAAAAATTTTATGTAATATGTATTTTACCTTGATCAAAAAATACAAAGCATGCCCAGGTGTGGTGGCTCATGTCTGGAATCCCATTGATTCAGGAGGCAGAGCCAAGAGAATCTGAATGTCAAGGCAAGGGGCAGCCTGGAAACTCAAAAAGTGGGCTGGGCATGAAGCCCAGTGGTAGAGCACTGGCAAGCTATGTGCAAGGACCTGAACTGAATTGCCAAGTACTGGAAAAACAATAACCTTCCTGTACAACACAACACAAAAAAATTCCCCAAAAAACTAGATCCATGAAGATCAAGTCAATATGAAATATTTATTTTTTTACAGGGATAAGTACAGATAGTTGTGTACTACACTTTAATAAACCCTAAGAAATAATTAGCCTGCAGCAGTAGCCCTGTGGCATCCGATCCCGTCAGATCTCAGAAGCTAAGCAGGGTCGGGCCTGGTTAGTACCTGGATGGGAGACAGCCTGGGAACACCATAAGGTGTAGGCTTGGGAGAAGGACTTGGCAAGCCCCTCCCAAAAATCAATCTGCCATTGAAAACCCTATGAACAGCAGAGAAGCACTGACAATAATGTTTCCCCTGTTGAACAGAGGGTTGCTATGAGTTGGATACCAACTCGACGGCACATAACAACAACAACAACAAATAATAATAATTACAGATCCAAAAATTCATATGGAATCACAAAAGACCATGTATAGCCAAAACACTCTTAAGCTGCAAAACTAGTGCAGGTGGAATCACAGTCCCTGACTTTAAGCTATACCACAGGGCAGTGGTGGCAAAAACAGCATGGTGCTGGAACAAAAATAGGACTGAAGACATGTGGAACAGAACAGAAGATCCAGAAATATGTCAACACACCTATAGCCATCTAATTTTCAACAAATGAGCAAAGCAAGTAAATTAGAAAGAGGATAGCCTTTTCAATAAATGGTGCTGGGAACCATGGGCATCTGCTTGCAGAGAAATGAAAACTGACCTGCATCTCTCAATATGCATGAGAGTTAACTCAAAATGGATAAAAGACCTCAACGTAAAACCAGAAACTTTAAAACTAATAGGAGATAGGATAGGCAATATGCTCCAACATATAGGCATAGGAAAGTATTTCCTTAATAGAAATCCAATTGCTCAAGAAATTGCAACAAGAATAGATAAATGGGATTACATGAAATTAAGAAGCTTCTGCACAGCAAAGAAACAGTTAACAGAGTCAAGGAAACCCCCACGGATTAGGAAAAAATCTTTGCATCCTATACATAGGCCAGAAGTCTAATTACCAGAATTTATAAACAACTTAAATACCCAAGAAAACAAATAACCCAATACACAAATGGGCAAAGGAACTGAACAGACAGTTCTCAAATGAAGAGGTCCATAAAGCCATGAAACACATGAAAAAATGCTCAATATCCCCAGCCATTAGGGAAATGCAAATTAAAACAACTCTGAGATTCCACCTTACACCAATAAGAATGGCCAAGATCAATAAAACGAATAAGAAATGCTAGCAATGTTGTGGAGTAAAGGGAATACTCTTACAATGCTGGTGTAGCTGTAAATTAGTCCAACCACTGTGGAAATCAATATGGAGGTATCTTAAAAAAACAAAAACAGATCTACCATATGACCCAGCTATAACACTATTGGGAATTTACCCAAAGGGAGATGTGTTATCATAACACAGAGAAACCTGTGTCTCCATGTTCAATCCAGCACTTTCACAATAGCAAAGATACAGAATCAACCAAAATGCCTATCAACAGAAGAATGGATAAAAAAAAAACTATGGTACATATACACAATGGAATACTACTCAATAATCAAAAAAAAGGAAAAAAAGAAAGAATGCCATTTGCAGCAAAATGGACAGAATTGGAGAAAATTATTTTACGTGAAGGAACACAAGCTCAGAAAGAGAAATACCACATGTTCTCACTCATATGTGGGAGCTGAATCAAAATTACACGAAGGAAAAAATCCTATTCAGAGGTCGGAATATAAAAAAAAAAGCTAAAGTCAACTTAGTGGAGAAGGGACAATTTGGGGATCACAAAAGCAGGAGGGAGAGATCTAGCAAAAGGAGAATATCCTGGGAGAGGAGAGGGGGGAGAGGAGGAACAAGGAAGAGTGAGGAATGGGGGAAGGGGTGACCTCAGGGTGAATAGCCCAACTTTAATAGTCCTGGAAATAATTATAATAACACCAATAATACCAAAGAATGGTAATAGAGATGGGCTAGAAAATTCATGTAATAGTACCGACAATGTAAAAAGATAGTTCACTACAGAATAAGTTAACTACAGAAAAAGTTTCGGATCATAAACATAATTGGGATCCTGTTGGGGATTATTTAAATTATATCTCTCAACTAGGGTCCCTCATGATAGCCTGAGGGGCTGACCCCTAGTTGACCCCAGGGCTCATCCCACTCACTCACACTAGCCCTTCCCATCGAGTGAGCAAAGATGGCCCCGGGCCAGCCTGAGCTGCCCTAACCACCCTAATTTTGATTGGCTCCCCTCACCACTTTCAGGTAATAACTGTCCCCACCTGGCAGGTATGTCAGTTTACCCGCTGTACCTGTCAGGTGTGGGCCCTGATTGGCTGAACCCCACCATGTGACCCCTCCAGGACCCTATATAAGCAGGGCTCCTGGACCCCATCTTCACCCCACTGTACCTGACCCTACTGATCCTCATCTCTCTGACCATCACCTGAACCTCAACACCTGGACCAGTGCTCCCTACTCCAGCAAGATCTTCTAGGAAGCCGGCGAGATCAAGCCCAAGGGCCCCAAAGAGCCGAAAGCATCTAGCAAGCCATCTAGCAAGCCACAAAGAGCCTCCCAACTCCTCCCATCTTTGGGAAGGAGGGAGGTAAAGAAGGCAAGCTGCGAGAGTCAAGACCATCAGACCTCCACGGAACACAAGCGGCTGTGGCTGTGCCTTTAAGGCTGAGCTGTACCAGCACTTAGCCTGCAGCATTCCATGCTGCAGTTCTAGAGCCAGCACTTAAAGGGATAGAGCTCTGCTCTATAGGGGCTGCTTGCTCCTTGCTCTCCACCAGGGGAGCATCCCAATAAACCTTACCTACCCTTATTTAACCACCAGAAGGTCTCCCGAGGTCCTTCTTTCAGACACCGACCACATTGTTATGTTGAGGGTTTGGCCCTAATCTTAGCCGGGCTAGAGCTAAAACCCCAACAGGATCCAAGGATATATAGAAAAATATTACCACAAAAAGAAAAGCAAATGGAAAAGCGGCCTTGGGTGGGGGGGTGGGACAGGGGAGGAAGTACACAAGAGGGTAACGGGGAACTTATCTGTGAAATGTACAACAAAATGCATATATGGAAATGTCACAACGAAATGCATGTTAGAATGAATCACATTAGGTGTACATTAAAAATTTCCAATAAAGAAAAGAGATAATTATAGAGAAAACTGAGTCACCTTGAGAACCTTAGGTGATCCTGGATAGAAAATTAATATTATCTGGGCTCCTCAGATGATTCTATATAAGGATATTTCTATTTCCCAGAGAAACCTAAAGTGTGAGAGTGCAGAGTCAAGCACAATTCTAGCAGGCAAAGGACCTGGCTAGCCTCAGAGAAGGGGGAGCTATGGATGTGCTTGACAGAGAAAGAAAAGAGGAGAAAAGGGCAAGGATAAAGAGAATGAAAAAAAGGACAAGAGAGAGGAGGAAATATTTTAAATACTAAAAAATGTCTATATATAGTACATGGAAGTTATTTTGGTTTTGCTCATTACGGTGTGAGCTTTTTAGGGTACATTTGTTTTTTCTTCAACAAGGAATTCTGATCATAAGCCATAATAAACTCAGGCCAGGTGTGGTGGGGCACCCGTTATCCCAGCGGCTCGGGAGGGGGAGGCAAGAGGATTGCAAGTTTGAGACCAGAGGCAGTCTGCGTAACTTAGCGAGACCCTGTCTCAAAAAGAAAAAATGGGCTGGAGGTGGCAGCTCAGTGGTCCAGCACTTGCAAAGCATGCTGGCGTGAGGCCCTGGGTTCAACCTCCAGTACTACAAAACAAACAAACGAACAAACAATAATAGTAGTAGTAGTAGTAGTAGTAGTAGTAAACTCAGGTATTATACTATACGCCTCTTATCCCAGCAGTCAGGACCTGAGGTAGGATGATCACAAGTTCAAGTTCACTCTAGGACACACAGTAAGACCATGCTCACAAAAAAGTAAAGGACTGTGGTCATTACTGAAACTAAAGTGTTTGTCTCGCATGTGCAAGGCTCTGGGTTCAATCCCGAGCGTGGAAAAAATAGTAAAATAATTTGTTGGTCCTCTCTTTCCAGATCATAAACATCATTGTCCATTGGCCAAAATTTGTAGAGTCTTGGAATATTTCTTTCCTACCAAGATTCTTTTCCCTAACCCCCTCCCAATTCATGACCACCACCGTCATGAGACATCAGGAATCAGGGTGGTCTAAAAGTTAATAAGGAGCCAGACTGGGATCCCTTCTCCATATTTTACTGTCTATGTAGACATTGGACTCTGTGCATCATAACAATTTATGGATAATGCTGTGAAGGATAGGAATAACAGAGCACCTAATTGTACTCATGAGGAATCTACACGTGGACAAGGAGGCAGTCCTTCAAACACAACAATGAAACACCACTTAGTTTAAAGTCAAGAAAGGTGTGTGTCAGGCATCTATCCTTTCACCAATTTCATCCTTTCTTCAGTTTCTATGCTGAGCAAATAATCTGAGATGCTGGACTTTGTTGTTGTTGTTGATAGGTGCCATCGAGTCGGTATCCGACTCATAGTGACCCTCATAGGGTTTTCAATGGCTGACTATTTTGGGATTGCCTTGGGAGTGGATTGCCAGGTCCTTCTCCCATTTTTGCAGTGCTGGGAATCAAACTTGGGACCCCTGAGACTGCAGCGCAGCGCTCTACCAACTGAGCTAAATCCCAGCCCTGCTGGACTTTATGAAGAGGAATACAGCACCATGATTGAAGACTCATTAACAAACCGAATTATGCAGATGACACAACTCTGCTTGCTGAAAGTGAAGAGGACTTGAAATATTTACTGATGATCAAAGTACTCAGCCTTCAGTATGGATGGCACCTCAACATCAGCAAAAGAAAAATCCTTACACCTGGGTCAGTAAACAACTCCATGATGAATGGAGACAAGATTGAGGTTCTCCAAGATTTTGCTTTTTCTGGTTCTATAAACACCACCGATGGAAGCAGCAGTCAAGAAATCAAAAGACTCATTGCACTGGGTAAATCTGTAGTGAAGACCTCTTTAAAGTATTGAAAATAAAGACATCACTTTGAAGATAAAGGTGCACCTGACTCATGCCATGGGATTTTTAATTGCACCATATGGCTGAGAAAGCTGAACACTGAATAAGGGAGATGGGAAGAATATTGAATATTGAATATACGACGGACTACCTAAAGAACCAACAGATATGTCCTACAAGAAGTGCAACTAGAGTGCTCCATGGAAGCAAGGATGGCTAGGCTGTGTTTTATATATTTGGAAATGTAGTCAGGAGCGACCAATACCTGGAGAAGCACATCATGTTTGGGAGAGTGGCATATTTTTAACAAAAAAAAGAAAAGAAAAGAAAGACCCTAAACTACATCATGGATTAGCACAGTGGCTGCAACAAGAGGCCTATTAATAATAATAATAATAATAATAATAATAATAATAATAATAATAATAATAGATCACGTGCCTGGCAAAGAATCAAGAAATGTTTCATTCTGTTGTACCTAGGTGTCATAGGCCTGGGTCCAGCTCATAGCGACCCTAACAAAAACAACAAAGACAGCTAAGTGAGCCCCTCTCACTGGCTGGTTGTGCTTCACTCTGGAAGCATTACTGCCTCTCACCCTTTATGTGATAAACTTCCGACAGCATCACTTTTTCACTGGCTCATCCTAAAATTTATTTTTGCAGTGGAGCCAAGACTCTAACCTCTCCCCTGAGTGGAGATCCCAAAAGCGGAATCCTCAGGGCAGGTGGTAATGTTAGGGTACAGCACCCCTAAGTCTGCTGATAAGTACAACACAATAATGCCAGTGTTGAGATCAAAGGCTACATAAGGGAAGGGTATTTTTCTAGGGTTCCTGTTTCTGTGTTAAAATAAAAGAATCAGATTGTGAACAAGACAATAAAGGGGAAACTGCAGTAAGAAGAAGGTGCCATTGGAAACAAATTTTCACTCCATAGCTATTGATGGAGGCTGCTGGGTACAGCCCCTCAGCTCTTGGAATGTCCATGAATTTGGTGGACTCTGACCCTAACCACTCCATTCTACTAAACAGAAAAGCAGGGACAGAGACCATCTGCCATCACTCCCAGGAGGATGCTGTCCAGAGCCCTAGGACCTGCCTCATCCCACTCCCCTCCTCCCCTGCAGCACTGGGGAGATTGCTGCCACCGCAGGTGGGTGGAGCCTGTGAAAACCCCCTCCCTCCTCACCCTCTCCACTGTGACTCTGGGGTAGGAGAGGCCAGGAGAAGCTTCTCTGCCTGCCAGGTGGATGCATGGCCCCCACCTTCCCCAGGCTGGGGCTGCACCAACCCCTCACAGACCTCCTAAACCACAGCAGGCAGGAGCAGCTGTCATTCTGCTATACCTATGCCCCTGGGCCCTTCCCCTCTACAGCATTAATGGGAGGCGATGTGACAGTGTAGCAGAGTTCCCGCTGAGTGGGAATGGGCAGGGTCCTGGGCAGCTACAGAGGAGAATTCCCATGATTTGGGTAAGGAGAGAGAAATCAACCCCCAGGGAATTGGCACAGTTCTAATACCCTGTCCTTCCCCCTGGGCTGGGGTTAGCTCAGCTCACAGAGTCCAGCTCCACACTCTAAGACCCAGGTTAGCTCCCCAGCACTGAAAAAAAGAAAAAACAGAAGAAGGAGGTGGCAATCCATTCCTGAAACAATCCAAAAATCATCACCCATTGAAATCCTTAAGAGGATCCCTCTGAATCAGATGGACCCCAAAGTACCCCAAAACAACAACAACTACAACAACAAGAGAAAGCTTCCTGCAGGGCACTCGCAGTTCTACAGAGAGATAACTGTGGGCTCCTCCTCTCCATTATGAGTCATCTTTTCTTCACTTGCACAATTAGTGTGTTTATCATGCAAAACAGGAATCTGGGCTTAAAGGTAACTGAAAAAGCCAGGAAAAAAAAAAACAAAAAACCTCTGCCCGCACCTCTCAAAGGCATGAACCTCCAGAGAATTCTCCCACGTAGATCTATTGGGTATTTTTTACCCACCAAACCATAAGATTCCCGAGAATTTTCCCTCCACAAACTGGGGGATATGGCTGACTGAACCTGTATCTCCTTTTCCTCAGCTCTGGATTTTATAATAACTGGTCCCTCCTAACCAACTGTCTCTGGGTTTTCAGACACAGCAGTTAGTAACAGAATTTTCCAGTTCACACAAAAAGGGAAATGTGTGCAGAAATCCTGCAGAGCAGAGCTCAGCAGCTGTACGCAGAGCGCATGGGCCCGGCTGTGCTGTGAGGAGGGGCCGCCGCCCGCACCCTGCTGGGCCTCTGCAGACCCCAGCCCACAACAGGGGCTCCTGTGGGGATCAGCGCTGTGGTGCTGAAAAGGGAGCCACCCCTCGGCATTCCGGGCATACCCGACAAAGACTGATTTCAAACAAGAGAAATAACGTGGAAAAAATTTAAAAACCTATCCCCATGGCCTCAGCTGCACAACTGTCCCCAGATGGCAAAATCAAGCTCTGCTCGCCAATCTCCTGCGTTCCACAATGGCCTCCAAAGCGAGGAATCAGAGAGGCTCAAAACACACGAGAAAACGAACCGTACATTGCTGCACCCAGAACAATTAAAGGCAGGGAGGACATCACAAAAGTAAATAAAAAATAAAGCCTGTTTACAGCAGACAAACTGGATAAGATCATCACTGAAGACAGGTGCCCGAAATAAACCCGGTCCCTCGGCCACATCGTTGGCACTTCTCCCCACACCCCTGCACATTGGTGGTCACTGCGCCAATCCAACTGCTGGCTTCAACCCCCCCCAACCTGAGCCCACCACAATGCACCCTTCCCACCCCCTCACAGCCACCTCAGGCCCCCACTGCCCACACGATGACCAGCCCAGCCATCCCAGCACATGCCCCAGGGTCCCTTTCTGAACCCAATCCCCCTCGCCCAATCCAATATGCCCTCCACACCCCCATCTGTCCCACTGTCACCCCTAGTTATCCCACCAGAGGCCCTCAGCTCAACCAAACCCTTGAAAAAAATCAAGACCAATGCCTGCTGTGACATAGACACTAACCGTCCCCCCTCCCAAGCCTATCACCTCGGCGGACCATTTCTGAAACCGCCATGAAATCGACTCCTCCCTTAAATTTCTCTCCACCGTCTCCTCCTTCACCGCAGGCACCGCCACCGACAACCTGCAGTCACTGCCTCAGACGTCCAGGGAAGCGTGCGTCCACAGTGATTGACAGGAAAGCTGGGGCGGGGCTGCAACCTCGTGGCCAGGAAACAGGTTGCCGTGAGTCCATCCCAAACCTCCAAAGCTGTCCGATCGGGTTCTCTGTGACTAAGGAGTTTATGCCCTGAAATTTCACTTTTGACAAATGAATATCCCGGTTCCTACAAACACGGAATATGTGATTCAGAAAAGCAAAGGTCCCCAGGCTCACGAAGCCCCCGCGTGGCCGGCCTTGCCGCGCGAGCTCGCGGAATGGATGCAGCATCAGCCGCGGCCTCTCCTTGCCGCTCAGGATTTGCTGCCCCAGAGCGCTGTTCATCCCTCGCTGCCTCTCTGAGGTCATCAGTCTGACCCGGGGTCACGCATGCGCCACTCACCACAGGGAGGGGAAGGTCGCCTACGTGTGCAGACGGTGCGGGAGAGCAGGGGATCCCAGCGTCCTGCCCAAACCCAGTGACCTGGCAGAGCAAGCATTAACAACACTGGTGTCTCGCGACAGGAACTGCACACACCATGGTTAACCTGGCATGTCCTTCTTCTTGTTATTTTGAAACTTAGTGATTGAATCCAGGGTCTCGTACATACTTTCCAAGTTCTGTACCATCTGGCTGCACTCTAGCCAATTTGCTGTTTTTATTTTGTGGTGGGTTCTGGCTAAAGCTACACAGCCTGTCTCTGGACCCTCTCCTTTTCACTCAGGATTTGCTGCCCTAGAGCAATTTTCACACCTCGCCCCCTCTCCAAGTTCATCAGTCCACCCCTTTGACTATGTATGTGCCACGGGGAGAGGGAGAGATGCGTGTATGTGGCAGGGTCGGGGGTGGTTCACAGTCTTGCTAAATTATGCAAGCTGCCCCTAACCCTCAACGTGGACCCTCCTGCATCAGCCTCTGAAGACATTGATTACAGCGCCAGGCACCCAGCGCCCACACATATTTTAAATATGGGCAAAATCGCCAGGATAAGGTCCTCCTTCCCCAGAGTTCTTTGCAGGCACCACTGAATGAAATAATCCTGCTTAAAAATTACCATTGATTTTTCCTATACGTGGTACAGAAAAGCTCTTTGGAAAAAGGTAAGTTAACCAAATCTACAGTCAACAAATACGTCAGACATCTGAAATCGTGCCCAAAACAAAATATCCCTAGCTCTGAATTGATAATACATTGTTCAAATTTCTTGGGACTTGTTTTACTTTTTGTCAAGAAATTTTGGGGTCAGTTTTGAAAATCCTTCCCCCAATACTTAGACCATACTCTTTAATATACAATGGAAAGATTGGACAACCAGGAAAATTCCCTATTCATTTTTAAACAGTAATTTTAATCCCTACCTAAGGAAGGCTTTCCATTTTACCTCTTGTCTACTAATTTTCATACATTCAAATTTCTCCCAATAACCAAGGATAGCTGGATCAGAGAAAATAAGCACTTTCAAATAATAGTAAGACAATGAAAGCTGATGTTTGAGCTAATCATCACCTGTCCTCAGACCATTTATGGAAAAGGAAGCTGTGTAAGGGGTTATAAAAAACACACTGGAAGTGGAGAATCACACTATTCACAAAATAGTGAAATGGGAACGTGGAAAAATAAAAAGGCATGGTTGAAAATGAATTTACAGCATGGAGGCTGCGTGCAGAAGTACAGGAGGTCCTGGAGGGGCCGAGATTTGATGTGTGGACAGTGAAAACTCCTGCCTGGAGAACAACAGGGGAGATTTGTCACAGGCACCTGCCATCCGACCTGGAGGACTCTATGGAAAACCCTGTTCTCCATCATTCCGCTCCCCTCCTCCACTGACGCCCAGTGGGGAGGGGGTGCCGACACCCGGATGGGTGGAGTCTGTGCTGACCTGACCCCTTCCATTGTCCATCCAGCAACCAGGGGGGAAGGAGGGGA